>DXKC01003565.1:0-13958 GCA_031170775.1 Cymbopogon citratus
TACCGTCAACATCGGTTAAGAATTAGGAAAGATAAGATATTTGGAATCAAGTTGTTTAGTAATTGGAAAGGAGAATCATGATCTATAAGGATCTCCTAGTCGGTTTAGGAAACATATCTCCTAGAAGGGACTATAAATACTAGGGGCATGTAACCATGATCAATTAAGCAATAGATGAGTGAAAGCTCTTTACCTCTCTCCCTCTCCTCTCTACCCTAGCCACCACCCTCTCCCTCTCTCCCGCACGCGCGCACGCGCCGCCGCCAGCCACTGCCACCGCCCCCTGTCTATGCCGCGCCACCGCCCTATGCCACCATTCTCTACCTCTCTACTGGTCAGCAACCGTCGTCAAGGGCCCCCAATTAGGGACCTCAACACCTAGTATTTGGAGCTATTCCGATCTACCACGCCACTGCTATGGAGAACAACTCCAACATCAAGGAGATCCTCAAGGAGTTCTCAACCTCAATCTTCAAGAAGATGGACGCCATCAACGGCAAGCTTGCTAACGTCGATGAATGGCTCGCCGTCCTCGAGAAGGACAAAGCGACAGATTCGGTCGAGCCGGAACGAGAGGAGATGCTCGTCGCCAACATGGAGGCCGCTACTCGGCACGCCATGGAGGAGGCTGACCGTACCTTCCTTCGATAACAAGCCCAAGACATCGCAACACCGTTCATGGCGGAGATTGTCGTTGAGATTAGGGAGAAACTCTTCGCTGACAATTGCAAGGAGGACACGGCCAGCAACGACGTCTTCCTTGGCCTAGAGATCCACCAGCAGATAAACATCTACTATGCAGAAAAGCTCCATGATCAGATCTCGACGCAGCCACAGCACGACATCGACAACTCTGGCTACGTCCTCGCCCTACCGGCGCAACGGACGACGTCACCGGCTACGTCGCCGACGATCATCAAGGACGTCTCGACACTGCCACCTCAACCGTTGAAGGAGCTACGCGCCAAGGAGCCGGCTACGTCGCCGACGATCATCAAGGACGTCTCGACACTACCACCTCAACCGTTGAAGGAGCTACGCACCAAGGAGATGACGGCACGTCGTCATGCTGGCCTCTGCTTCTACTGCAACAAGCCAGTGGAGCACAAGGACCCATGCAATTATGACACCGACATCGATGATGATGCTAGCAGCCGCGTCAACATGATCATCGGCATGTGCCACTCGGGGGTGCAAGGCGCCCACCCCCTCTACCTCGATGGCATGATCATCGGGAACCCGGTGTGCGTGATGGTCGATTCTAAAGCCATGCACAACATCATCAACGTCCACCTCGCCCGCAGGCTCAGCCTCAGGTACCATGCCACTCTGCCTCCCTTCATGTTCCTCTACGGATTGCCTCCGACGCCTTCACCATCGACGCCTTCCTCCTCAACATCAACCGCGACTTCGACATGGTGCTAGGAGTACCCTAGCTGCATAGCCTGGGGCGTGTCTCCTGGGACATCACCAACGAGGAGATCTAGTACAGCCGGGAAGGACGCTGGCACACGCTCCGCGTTCCCCCACATCAACCAGTGTAGGTGGCCCTCCTAGCGGCCACACTAGAGCAACGCAAACCTTCGCCACTGCAACCGCACCACCCGATGATGAGGGTGCTCCGAGCTAGGCATCCACACGCCCTGGACCTCATCCATGACGTTGATGACATCATCTTCGAGCACATCAGACGCGCGGTCAGGCAGGACCGAGAGCTTCGCGCCGTCGCCTTGACGGTCCTGAACGGCGAGGCCACCGACGCATGGAAGGACGTGGAGGGTCTCATCTTCTTCGACGGTCGCCTCTACCTCCCTGCGTCATCGCCACTGCTTCCCAACATGCTGGAAGTACTACATGGAGTGAGCCCCATGGCAGTAGAACTGGTGGCCTTGGGAGCGCACGCTCCACCCACTAAGGAACGGGCTGCCACGCTACCCACGTACATCATGCTGGGACGACCATGGGATAGCCGTCGCCAAGTGACAGGGGCCACAGTCGCCTTCGTCGACTTACTGGGACGCCTGCTGCTACGCACCAACAACGTCAACATCGATCTGCTGCCACACTCCGGACTACACCGCCTTCTTCCTCAAGACTTGCTCTAGGTACCTTCAGATTTGGAGACATGTTGGACCGCACCATCTCCGGATCAAGCAACCATTCGACGATCTGGCGCTGTCTGCCGCTTTATCTCAACAAGGCGGATGGAAACCACGTCTGCAACTTCACAGCACCGCCTTGACACATGGCTGATTTCGAGACGGTGGCGTCGGTGCCCCGACATCTTCTACTGGCAGCACGGGGTGAACTGCACTTAGGAGGGAGCTTGGGTAATTATGTCTACCACTTCTACGGCTATATCGGCACGCTCCAGTACAACTTCAGCTTCTTCCCGGTACGAACCAGGCCGAACATCATACTTAACGACCCACTCGACGGTCGTCTAGTATGCCTTACGGAGGCGATCTCTTCCGATGGACCGCCATCTAGCCACGGCGTGGAGAGCTGGGTCGCATATCGACACGAGGACGCGCCGAGTGGAGAAGGGGGGAGTACTGTCACGGTCGCAACCCGGGCCGGACTCTACGCCGAAGAAAGTGGGGCGACCTGGGCCCGACGGGAGCCCTGGCCACCGCCCGCGTTGCGCTGCGCCTCACGGTCCCAACCCGGGCCGGACTCTACGCCGAAGAAAGCGGGGCGACCTGGGCCCGAACGGGAGCCCTGGCCGCCGCCCGCACTGCGCCTGGTGGGCATAGGAGGCCCTAGGCCGCGCGCACGCAGGAGATGGGGGCGCCGCGCACCTCCCTGCTGCCGCCGTCTATGACACGTTACCCGATTCCATATTGAGTCGGTTAAGAATTAGAAAACCTAAGATATTAGAAAATCGAGTTGTTTAGTAATTGGAAAAGAGAATCCGTGTTCTATAAGGATCTCCTAGTCAGTTTAGAAAACATGTCTTCTATAAGGGACTATAAATATTAGGGCATGTAATCATGATCAATTAAGCAATAGATGAGCGAAAGCTCTTTGCCTCTCTCCCTCTCCTCTCTACCCTAGCCGCCACCCTCTCCCTCTCTCCCGCATGCACGCACGCGCCGCCGCCGCCCCCTACCCACGCCGCGCCACCGCCCCACGCCGCCATCCTCCACCTCTCAACCAGTCAGCAACTGTCGTCAAGGAGCCCCCAACTAGGGACCTTGACAGCTAGGTACATCAACGCTATAAGCACTTTAGATTACAAAACAGTACCCATACTGTGAAACTAAACCTGTTAGTTTTTTGCAGTATGGATGACGGTACAAGCAAACACTCAGCAACAGTAACAGATCTGAGAACAAATGCCCGACGAACGAATCCTAGCTGGAATTGAGAAGATCTTATTTCGAGTGTCTTACGATGAGCGAGCAGCCAAGCTTATACTCCTTCCATCCCATTGAGGTTGTCATTTTTGACTTTTATCGTGTTTGACCATCCGTCTTATTCAAAAAATTTATACAAATAATAAAATAAATCAATCAATATTAAATTATCACTAATGATAAAATAAGTCATAACAAGATAAATAGTATTCTTATAAAAAATTTGAATAAGACGAATAATTAAACAAGATGGCACGGAATCTAAAACGACAAACTCAATGAGCAGGTAATCGGAACGTTCCAAAACACAGACTCAATGACGCCTTGTTCTCTTCCCATCCAAATTCCAAATTTTCCCACTCTCTCCATCACATCAATCTTTAGCCGCATGCATGAAGCATTAAATATATGTAAAAAAAGTAACTAATTACACAATTTAGTTGGAAATCACGAGATGAATATTTTGAGCCTAGTTGGTCCACGATTGGACAATATTTGTCAAATAAGACGAAAACGGTACTGTTCATTAAATTATAATTTTTTTTTTTTAAAGAGAACCAGGGCTGAGTAGGTAACCGGAACGTCGCCTCTCTTAGTAGCATACGGGAAAATTAAACTGCCCCTTAGTAGCATACGGGAAAATTAAAAAAAAAACGAAAAGTGAATGAAATGGGAAAAGGACAGCTGCGTCGCCTTCCTCTCGAGTGCAACAGGGGACACAGACAAGAAGCGCCGTCTCGCCCAATCTATCTAGCTCCGAAAGATCAAACGCCCCACCTACAACACCATTAAAGAAGCGGGCACAAACAAACCAAAGGCAGGGGAGGCGAAGAAGAGGACAAGGGGCGGAAGGCTACAAACCCTAGCGCTGGGTCGAAGCAACGTCGTGCGCCAGCCACGGGCGCCAGACCCGCGTGCACCTGCATTCGCGATTCCTTTACCTTCACGCGGTGGAACCACGCATTGTGTTGTGCCGCGCGTTGTGCCAGGACGGGGATCCATGGCATTGTCGGCGCGACGAGGCTCGTGGTGGTAGGACCCCGCGGGTGTCGGATCCAGGAGACGCGGCATGGCGCTCTTCCGCAAGTTCTTCTACCGCAAGCCGCCCGACGGGCTCCTTGAGATCACCGAACGCGTCTATGGTGCGTTTACCCCGTCCAATCCCCCAACCTTGTCAATCCCAGTGTCTATTTCTCAGGGGAATGCTCTCTGCGTGGTGGTTTCCATTATCAAATGCCTTGGTTAATGTGTCGTGCCAATGCGGCGTTACTGGAAATGTTTCGGTGCCCCCCCACCCCCACCCACCCCCACACACATCTTAATTGCTTTGCCGTGCAAATGTCTTCACTTCCTTCTGGTGAGATCGATCGACATTATTACTTTAGCGGACGTGCTGTGCTGTTAATATTGAGTCAGAGTGTTTACCCTCTAAGCCATAATTTCCGGAATTGCCTTGGAGGAAACTGTACTGAAACTACTGTTTGTCTACAGTATTGCTACTTGCATTGCTTTCTGTGTTGGGTGCCATGCGCAATATGGTTGAGTGTATTGAGGTTAGCCCACCAGGCATTACTTGTTTTGTTTTGGATTGCTAAGGCCAGTCTCACATGAGCACTACCTTTTTTTTTGTCTCACATGAGCACTGAATAAGCTAACAATTTAGCCAATATGCTGACATGGCAGTGTTGGTGAGGAGAGAGAAGGTCAAAGTTTTATAGGGGTAAAATAAGTTTCACGAGATGAAACCAGTCCACAATGTTTCCAACACATGGGAGCCTTGGAAATGAGCATGGTTCAACCATGGAGCGAACTGGAGTTGATCCAGCAATCCATGCACTGTGCATAGGAGCACCATTCAATCCATTTACATTAACTTGTTGGACTTGATGCCCTGAGTAAACATTATGGGTTGAGCATTCATACAAGAGGCGGAGCTGGTGTGGTGCCCGACATCACTTTGCAGCATTGTGCTCCATTCAAACCAGATTAAGGACTGAATAATCAAATGCTTCACAAACCCATTAAAATTGCGCAATCATTGAAACCCAGTTAAATTGATGAGAGAAAATTAGAGAGATAAGAGATGTATCAAACATTCAGGGGCGGAGCTACATTCAAGGCAGTGGGTGCGGCCGCACCCACAAAAATTTTGAAAAACAGTGATAAGACCTAAATTTTCACGATATACGCACCCACATATTACAATTCTTGCACCCACAAAGGCAAATGAACCCCCTCAGATGTGCTCTAGCTCCGCCACTGTCAAACAATGCTGCTCTGCTGCTCAGTACATTACCGAGTAGCACTTGGAGCTGTGTGCACCAATGCGACCACACAACGATCCTACACCCACATACCGCTTGTCGAGGGTGCTCCGTGCACTGTGTGCAATTGACACATACTGCGGTATCCAGCTCTATGTGTCCATTGCAACTCCTCTACAATCTTCATGGCCACAACCATTTGCCGCTTGTCCTCCACCCCCACATACAGAAACTGATCAGCTTCAGAGAGAGGTGTGAAAGGCTGTGATGTGGAACTGGAGGATGAGGTGGTCATAGCACAAAGGAATAGGAACTGATGGGCAGAGTGTGATAGAGGGGTGGATAGGTTCACTTGACCCTATCGAGTCAATGGATCTCAAAGTGATGACTGAATAATGTCTAATTTGTGGGGCGGGGCAGCTACCCAGTGTGCCAACCTGACATGCCCTTTCCGGAGTTGATGAAACATCTGATGAGTCATGCTGGTGTGCTCTGGTCGTCGAGCTAGCCGATGTGGCTATGCTCCTTGCCGAACGCCAGACAACCAAAGATGCGGAGGTGGCTCACCACCAGCTTGCGCCCGTGCCAGGCCTTGGTGGGCGAGCGGTTGAGGAGATGGACGACGGTCATCACTGCCTCACCGTAGTAGATCGCCGGCATCCCTCTATGCTTGAGGAGGGCCCCGGTGGTGTCCACCACCATTTGGTTTCGGCGCCTGACTGTGGGGTGTACGTCGCAGAGATGTGACGCTGGATCCAGTACGCTGTGAGCTCAGCTGCCGTGAACTCGCCGCCGTTGTCCATGCGTAGAACCGAAGCTTGTGGCCGCACTTCTTGGTGGCGCTTGATGGCGTCGGCGGCTACCCTTGGTGTCACGCAGGACCGCCCAGATGTAGCGGGATGCGTCGTCGATGAGGAGGAAGTAGCGCTGACCTCCAGGTGTAGCCGGTGTCGCGTGGCCATAGAGGTCGCCGTGCATGAGCTCCAGCTTTTTGGCGCAGAAGCTTGCCTGGTGGTGGAAGGGTACCCGCCGCTGCTTGGTGAGGACGAAGGTGTTGCAGAACTGCTCCACGTGGTCGATGTGCGCCATGCCCTATGCCATCTCCTTGTTGTAGAGTTGCTCCAGGGCCTCGAAGTTGAGGTGCCCAAAGCGCTCATGCCACCGCCAGACGTCGTCGTCGGGACGTGCTGCAAGACACAGGGGCTGCGCCACTTGTACGTGAAGGAAGTAGAGGTGGTTGCTCCCCCTGTTCACCTTGGCGAGAAGGTGGTGACGACGATCCCAGATGCGCAAGATCCCGTCCTTGATCTCCACACGTGAGTCGTTCTCATCTAGCTGCCCTAAGCTGATGATGGAGTTCCTCAGTGCAGGGATGTACGATCGGTCGGTGCTCGCCGGTCTTGGTAGTGAAGACGACGGAGCCGATGCCCTTGATCTCCATGGCGGAGGAGTCCCAGAACTTGAAGGTACCAACCCTCAATCTTGTGGTCGCTAAAGCTGTTACCGTCGAAGGTGTGGGCTTGCGGCTCGTCGAGGTGGAGGAGCGCGACGACGACCGATGCAGAAAGAGAGTGCAACTCGATCGGCTCGTTGAGGTGGAGGAGCGTGACGACGACCGGTGCAGAAGGACGAGGAAAAGAGCCGCGCCGTCGCCCTCTTGTGCTTGCGCGATGTGTGCCGTCGCGTCTCGCCTGCCGGCAGTCCTTGGCCCAATCGCTGGTCTTCCCGTCAGTGACGCCAGGAGCACCATCACGCGCCTAGGGAGCCTTGTACTGCTTGCGCAGCCGACGCTTGTGGGTGCTTGATGATCCTGAAGCCTCCCCCTTCTTCCGTTCTCGCTGGTGGGTGAGCCACTGCTCCTTGGTGAAGAGAAGCTTGCCACAGGAGGTGGCCGACTTTGAGGGTGCGCAGTGGTCGATGGCCTTGAGGTCCCCCGTCAAGTCCTCAATCATCAACTCCTCGAACTCTGTCAGCATCTCGATCATGACGGCGATCGACAGGTACTTCTCGAGGATGACACAGAGGAACTTCTCGATGGCTCTCTCCTCAACGATATACCGCGCCAGTTGCTGCATCATGGTGGTGAGGTGGAGAGCTAATTTGTCGACGTCCTCGCCTGGCTTGATAGCCAGGTTCTCCCATTCCTTGTGCAGCTTTTGCAGTGCGG
Organism: Cymbopogon citratus; assembly: GCA_031170775.1. Taxonomy (NCBI): domain Eukaryota; kingdom Viridiplantae; phylum Streptophyta; class Magnoliopsida; order Poales; family Poaceae; genus Cymbopogon; species Cymbopogon citratus. The sequence continues at coordinate 7,791 of DXKC01003565.1, forward strand.
CTCAGCGGGTGTGGTCGCTGCTGATGCATGCCGCGGAGATGGCGTCCCAGGCGGTGCGCTTGTCCATGAGGGAGGACTGCATCTCGAGCAGAACGGAGATGAGGATGGCCTAGATCGTCGCCGAAGACGGCGTCGCCCGTACCGGACTGTGTCCCACATGTACCATGCTTGCATCTTCACCTTCATCACCAGACGTAGTTGGTCTTGGTGAGCACGGGCCATTCGCCGCTGATGCCGGAGTCCTTGATGGCGGTTTGGATGGCGGGAGGAGAGCCGGGCTGCCCATGGCGACCACGGCGCTGGTCTGGGGAAGGGGAGGCGCGCGGCTTGTGAGGGTTGTGGGCGCCAGCATCTCGTCTACCTGGCTCGTGGTAAGTGTCCCGGTCATCGTCGCGTCTGTTGCGGCCGCGTGCGTCGAAGCCACATCCATCGCGGTTCTGTGCTCCCGCGCCTTGGTTGAGGCTCTCGCGTCCACGTCTGTCGCGCACCCGCTGCTCCCGCTCGGCCCGGAGCTCCTCTCGTTCGAGTCAGGCTTTGCGGGCGTGCGCAGCATGTTCCTCCAGCGCGGCGAAGTCTTGGTCGAGGTTTAGGCCGTCCTCCAACCGTGCAACTTCCTCCCGCAGTCGCTGGGCTTCCAGAACCCGCTCCGGCGTCAGGATCTGCATCTTATTAGCTCAGTGGCTGCATTGGCTGGCGTCAGGATCTGCATCTTATTAGCTCGTGTGGCTGGCGTCAGGATCTGCATCTTACTAGGAGGAGAGGGAGTGGTTGCGGTTGCTGGCCATGGCTACAGGATTGGGATGGGGAAGAAGAACCCCACGTAAAGAACACTAGGCTCTTGATACCAATTCTTGAACACAAATCACAATTTGGGCTTCATCTTATTAGCTTGCCACAACAATGGCAGGTTGGGGGTATATATAGGGTAGCTTCCTTGCAACTTAAGAAAGGATTACAACATATTCTAGAGATGCTAAAGTAGATGCTAAAGTAGACAGCATATGCTAAATCAAAAAACAATATAAGATAAGGGTGCTTATGCAGCCACCTCAACTACTCCTAGAGGATAAGACCAAGACTTATTGCTGTCAAGTAGATCCAGCACATTAGCCCTACAAAATGCGCTGAGTGTGCAGATGATGTTACAAGACTTGATTTGGTGAAGTTTTATTAGCTTCCTACTAAAATGTTTCTTGTCCCTATCTTGTGCATTTGTAGTGTTTGATTCTTGCTTCACAACTGATGTCTTCGATGATGATAAGTACCGGGATTATATTCATGACATCGTTGCACAACTTCGGAGCCACTTTGCTGATGCTTCATTTATGGTCTTCAACTTTCGGGATGGAGACAGTCAGAGTTTACTGGCAAATATATTGTCAAGCTATGATATGGTAGTTATGGACTACCCTAGACAATACGAGGGATGTCCACTCCTTACAATAGAAATGATTCATCATTACTTGAGGTCAGGGGAGAGTTGGCTCTCTTTGGGCCAGCAAAATGTCTTAATAATGCATTGTGAGCGTGGTGGCTGGGCTGTACTTGCATTCATGTTAGCAGGACTGCTGTTGTACAGAAAGCAGTTCATTGGTGAGCAGAGGACACTGGAAATGATTTACAGGCAAGCTCCTCGTGAGCTGGTTCAGTTGTTGTCACCATTAAACCCTATGCCTTCTCAGATAAGATACTTACATTATATATCTCGGAGGAACGTGAGCTCAGAGTGGCCACCTCAGGACCGGGCCCTTACTTTAGACTGTGTGATACTAAGAAACATTCCAGGCTTTAACGAAGAGGGAGGATGTAGACCAATATTCCGTATTTATGGACAAGATCCTTTACTTGCTACATGTAACACACCTAAGGTGCTATTTGCAACACCAAAAAGGAGCAAATACGTTAGGCTTTACAAGAAGGTTAGTTTCTTTACCACTTTCTGATTCCAGAACTGGCAAATTCATTGTTTTGTATCTGGCATGCAGAGTGAGAACACATATATTTGCTGAATTATATTCTTTATATTTTCTCATTTTGCATGCCATGGCTCTCTCTCGATGTTACAATAGCCATTGAAGTTTACTTCTGTTACCCAGGCAGACTGTGAACTGATTAAGATTGACATCCACTGCCATATTCAAGGTGATGTTGTCCTTGAATGCATTAGCCTTGATGCTGATCAAGAACGAGAAGAGATTATGTTCCGAGTCATGTTCAATACAGCCTTTATCAGATCGAACATTCTGATGTTAAACCGTGATGAAATTGATATATTGTGGGATGCCAAAGATCGATTCCCAAAGGAATTCAGAGCTGAGGTATGTATTTGTTGCAGTGAATCAGTGATTTTTTATCTAGAAGTTATGCAAAAGTTTATAATTTTTTTTGTTCTCTGGTTAAAGGTTCTTCTTTCAGAAATGGACACTGCCAATCAGTTAGGTCCCATGGAGGTGGCAGGTATAGGAGAGAAGGGGGGTTTACCGATTGAAGCATTTGCAAAGGTTCAAGAGATGTTCAGCAATGTGGACTGGCTAGATCTGACAGGGGATGCTGCAGTCCAGCTTTTCCAGAGACTTACTTCATCAGAAAATATTCAGCTGAGGCAAGGATTCTTGTCTCCAAGTAAGAAAGAAGCAGAATCGTTAGAGCTTGGTTCAATCAACAAGCATTCTGACAATGTTCAACAAGAACCAAACAAAATTGAAGACCCCTCAGTCTATGTGAACAAACTGGAAAGTGTTGGTCGGCAGACATCGATCTTGTTAGAGCAAGCCACTAATTTGGAAGTCAAACCTGGAATTTCTAGAGTCCAAGAAAATCTAGGCTCTCTAGCTCACAAGGTTGACAGTAATGCCAAACAGTCAATTTCACTAGAAAAGGCTGTTCCCTCTACCATGAAATCTATTGAACCAGTTCTTAAGGATCAAAATGCTAAACTTGATGAGCAACATGGTTCAGGCCAATGCTCTTCACCCACTATAATTATGTCACCGCGATTTCCAATTTCTAGTTCATGCTCTACTCTTTCAGGCTACCCCAGTCCTAGATCACTTTCAGCTTGTCCAAGATTTAATAGCGCACCTTCAGCCCTTGGAATTACAGCTCTATTGGAAGACCATGCTGGAAGTGCTGAGAATTGTAGTGGTTCAACTGTAACCTCGACCACAGTATCAATTTTTTCTACTGGCGTAATCCAAATTACATCAAAACGACCATCAGGACAGCATCCAACAACAGGTGTAGCTTAATTGATAATCTTTTGTATTATCTGCATATCCTCAATACCTCATGTGGTCATGTTACCATGATCCTTATTTTAATATCTTGACCTTTGGATGTGATAGGGACTCCTGGTGTAACAAAGGGTATGCCACCACCACCCCCTCCACCATTGCCACTAGATTTGCTTGTATCAGATTCTATTATGATGTCGGAAGCAAAAGACTCATCTCAATCTGCCCTCAACAATTCAGGTTAAGTTGTAATGCATTTTAAGAATACTTTTTCTCTTGTATTTTTCTTTTTATAATTAAAATGTTTAAATGTCATAGGCCTTCCATCTCATCCAGAGAGACAATCGACATTTCAGTTACTTGGAACTACTACTCTGGCCACAAATCATCAGAAATCCTCACCTAGTCCCACAATTGAATTGTTGCCAACTTCTGCTCCACCGGCGCCCGCATTGCCGCCATCATTAGTTTCTAGTTCTTCAAGTATTTATTATATGTCTCCATATTCTATGTCTGTCACCCCAACTTCATTCAGACCTCTAGCACCAGCTGCACCACAACCACCACCCGTGCCACCCCCGCCTCCACTCGTGCCTAGGCCTTCTCCTGTCAGGTCTCATGCACCACAACCGCTGACACCTCAGCCACCTTCTGCTCCGCCTGCTTCAAGTTCATCTCCTAAACTGTCAGGGCCACCTCAATCCCCACCTCCTGCACCACCACCACCTCCACTACATGCTTCTAGTTCATCTACCATTACTCCTGCTGCACCACCTCTGCCTCTATTTGCATCTACTTCATCTCCTGTTAGGCCTGCTGCACCCCCTCCACCACCTGCCCCAACATTATCACATACTAGAGGCTCAGCACCTCCTCCACCTCCATCACCTGGAACGACCTCCAGTCCACCTCCACCCCCTCCACCATGCTATTCATCAAAACAATCATCCAGGCCCATGGGCAAATCGATGCCATCACCTCCTGTTCCACCACCAGACTCCCATGGAGCTTCTGGGAACATTGTACCCCCGCCAGCACCTCCTGGCGGTAATGCTAAATTGTTTGGTCCTCAGGGGCGTGGACCTGCACCTCCTGCAGGTCCTATGTCAAAGAGTTTTCAATCTGGCCAGGCTGTGTCCAGGAGGTCAAATTTGAAGCCACTGCATTGGGTGAAAGTAACAAGGGCAATGCATGGTAGTCTGTGGGCGGAGTCACAGAAGCCTGATGAAACTTTAAAGTACTCACTGACACATTGAATAAACTTGTTAATGATCATAGGAATTGGGATTTTCATACTAATTTGTCTTTTTGGTGACCTGCACAGAGCCCCTGTGTTCGATATGTCAGAACTAGAAAATCTTTTCTCAGCTGTACTGCCAAGTTCAGATTCAAGGCGTACAGATAAGTTAGGCAGTCGTGCATCTGGATCGAAACAAGAGAAAATTCATCTTGTGAGTTGTTTTACCATCATAGCATTTCTTTGCACTCCAATTTCTTCAACATGTGTGCTATTACCCTGATCTTTTGTGTTGTGCACATTCCACTCCAATATTTGTGGTAACTAGTGAAGATCACTTCCTGCAATATATACCATAGTTCGTACGAGAAAAGGAAATAGGTGCTAAGGAGTACTAATGTCTATGTTCAACTAAAATAGTACTATCCCAAAATAAAGGCACACATGTACTTCGATATTCAAAATTCACTATGTTCGACCAATAATTAGTCTAATGATCATATGAAAAGTTTGTGCTACAAAAATGGGTAGGTTATATCTGTATTTACAAACACTTTGTAAGTCAAAGTATGGTATTGAAGACCACACCAAATGAAGCGCACCTTATATTTTGGTATGAAGTAACTTCCCCTTGTCTCTATTGTCCTGGTCACATGGATTAGAGTTCATACCGATTACTCCTGCTTCCAGTATTGTGTTGTGCAAAGATGTTTCTGGTATACGTATCCAATGACAGTTCTCTTGGTATATGCCATCCTTTAAAGTCCCTATTTGCTGATTACTCCTGCTTCCAGTATTATGTTGTACAAGTTTCCAGTGTATACATATCCAAGAACAGTTCTCTTGGTATATGCCATCCTTTAAAGTCCCTATTTCCTGCCATCTCCTAAAATCTAGTATTTCAACATTTTATCAGTTCAACAGTTGAAAATGCTTGTACCAGATTCACATAGTCGTTACATAAGATACTTAACAGTTTATTATCGTGTGTTGTAAAGAAACAGTTTACTGTGTGGCTGTTTGCTTTTATGTTTTTGTTTCCCCTTCTGCATGTTTCATCTTGGTTTGTTGGCATGCCTTATTGTAGGCATCTATATCTACTATTTAATCTTTACACCTCATCTGGGGTGGAGCTTCATTGGGGCCATAGTGGGCCATGGCCCCCCTCATTTTTGCAATTCTATAGAGGATGTTATAATATTTATGTCTATTCTGTTAATTGAGCTTTATAATGGCCACCGTAACACTCCCTAAACTATGTATATCCTCATGTTTGCCCCCCTTTGTATTTACCCTCAAGCTCCACCACTGCGCCTCATTGTTCATGCTTACTTCTTCTCATCCAATGTGTTCTCTATTGCAGATTGATCTTCGCCGGGCTAACAATTGTGGAATCATGCTTACCAAAGTCAAAATGCCACTTCCTGACCTAATGGTAAGATTCTATCTTCTATAACTATTTTCTTACCATGTTAATTTATTATTAGTGTAACATACTGAAACATGCATCTTATAGTTTGCTAAAATTGTGGGGAAGTATAACAGTGGTCAAAAGTGTTAGAGTATATTAGGCCCATGAGGCTAGGCCCATGTATGACTTGCTATATAGCTACCCTTCTAGGATTAGCCAAGTAATCCAATCACTCTATCTCTAGCATGGTATTAGCTTAGGTTCTCCCCTCCCCCTCCCTCCCAGCC
>DXKC01003569.1:0-11429 GCA_031170775.1 Cymbopogon citratus
CTTGAGATTGGGCGTTTTGTGGAGTCTCTTAGGGTTTTGGGACGAGGTGGGGCGCGGCCTAGGGTTTGCCCTCAGCTGGACCCACTCAGGAATGCGTGGTTTCCCCTATCTCGTCTGGGTTGTTCTGGATTTATTTCTGCTCGGGATGATACAGGGAAAGGAAACGCGTCTAATTCCCTCCGTATTCTAATTTTTTATTAATCCCGGAGGGTCGATTGTTTTTTCTTTTGTACCACTAGTTATGCAGAATCTGAGACCAGCAAAGTAGAAACCCTACCTTGCAATTTGGCATTCCTACTAGTGTATTCAAAAGTTTGAGCTAATACAAAGTGGCACATAGGTTGGCATGAGTCTCTCTGTATATGCAATTCGTAGCTCAACAAGCGATAGACATGAACATAAGATGTAGCAACCATATTCTATATGCATGTTAAGGTGTTTGTGCTGAATTTGCTGCAGAAATACTTAGTGACAGAGCTAGGATTTCTTTTTTGTCTGTTGCCAGTTCAATTGTCTGTATAATCCTTTACTAAGGCACACATGCCTTGACCTTTCAGGAAATGTACCAGGATCGAGATCCATTTGCTTACCCCTCAGGGCCTTCAGGTAAGTCAGTTATAGAACTGTCAGCTCACTGCTATCTTCTGCATAATACCGTAATAATTTTGTTTGCCTACCAGCCGATGCTTGACGTACCTATATATGGAAGAATTGCAACGATTGAGCTCTTCCGGCCTCATGTAAGCTAGTTTTCAGTTCATCCATCTGAGATACTTTATTTGTCTTTGTGAAGTATTTTTATAAATGGGATTTTTTGTTTGTTTCTTATCCTCAGAATGAGACTCAGGATTTTCTTTTCATTGCGACGGAGAGGTACAAATTTTGTGTTCTTCAATGGGACTCAGAAAAATCAGAGCTAATTACCAGGTTGGGCACTTATTCTTGTGGCCTTTTTGTTTATAAAGCATGGATTTATGTTGCAAGGCCCACGTAATTTTGTCTGTAGGAAAGCATATTGTCGTTCAGTAATATATGTTGATTGAAATTTGAAACACCGGCGACCCTTTTTTTTGTATGGAAATTGGAAACTAATGGTTTATTTGTAATATGTAGAGCCATGGGTGATGTTTCTGATCGCATTGGCCGACCTACTGACAATGGGCAGGTGCAGATCTTTTTCAGTTGTAATCCCCTACATTTGACTCAGAAGAATATGGAATTTTTCCTTCAATTTGAAATTTTATCATTTTACAGGGTTTTGCATGAATAGAGAGAGCACTATTTTACCTGACACCTGTCACACTAATGCTAATGGGTGACCTTTTCTTTATTATGTAGATTGGAATCATCGACCCAGACTGTAGACTCATCGGTCTTCATCTGTATGACGGCTTATTTAAGGTAAACATATTGCTTGCTTGAATTCAGACTTACTCTTATTACAAAGTTGTACTCTACATATCCAATACACCCCTCTTATTTCCTTTGTTATCCTTGCTTGGCAGGTTATACCCTTTGACAACAAAGGGCAGCTGAAAGAAGCTTTCAATATCAGGTATGAGTGTGGACCGAAACTGACTTGGGATGAGTCAGTTAAGAGAGACCTTAGAGAGTGGAATATCTCCAAGGACTTAGCTTTGGATAGGGGCGCTTGGAGACTAGCCATCAATGTGCCCGAGCCTTGACCTTCTATGTGTCTCTCTTTCTTGTATCTTTGGGTTTCATATCTAGCCTACCCCAACTTGCTTGGGACAAAAGGCTAAGTTGTTGTTGTTGTTTGTTGTTGTGGTGGATATTTTTGGTATCCTTTGTAGGTTAGTTAGAGATGACCATAATGTGCATGCCACTTAATCTTGTTTAGATTTCTCCATTCTTCTACTCATTAGCATAGAGTTAACGTGGTTTTCAATGTTACCAAGTTGTCTAGTCAATCTTAGTCGCGATGGGACTGACCAGGCGACTAGTCACGATTAGTCGTCGACATGGGTGTCTAATTGGCCCTGGTCGTCCTATATAAATTAGGACTAATATACCAAGTATACTCTAGTATTGTTCTAGAGTACAAATCAAGCGTGAAGATAACTCTTGGGTGGTGGCTGCATGTAGGTTTGCAAATTGGGCTGAAAAACATGAGCCCAAGTGGCTTAAGCCATCCCAGATGCAGCCCATGTCCCCTAAGCTGCCAAACAATTCCGTTCTGTTTCTGGAAGTCCACCCCTAGTCATCTGACTAATTGTGACTAATCGGACCTGAAAACTAATCAGCCCAATCAAGTCGTAGTCCCTAGTCAAGTCCAGGATACTGACTAGGAAGACTAATCATGATTAATTGGAGACTTGATAACACTTTATAGTCTTCGCTTGATTGTCAATCAATTGAAGCCAGTAGACTAATGTCCTAAATCTCATGCTATATACTAACATATACATTATCATCATTTTCTCATTTGGGAAGTTACATCACAAATCTTGATTTTTCACTAATGGTGATTAACTTTATCTAGATGGTGAATTTGATATATCAAGTATTATTGTCTAATATGGTTAATGTTATGTTATTCAGACTATCTTACAGTTAACATTTTCTTATGTTAGACTGGAAGAACTTCAAGTACTGGACATCAAATTTCTGCATGGTTGTGTTAAACCTACTATTGTTGTCCTCTACCAGGTATGTTTAAACTTCTTTATGACCTCTCCCTTGCTAGAAACTATAGAGTTTTGAGCAGGTGAACTGCATTTTGTTATGATTTGTATAGTTGCTTTTGTTTATATGATTTGCATCTTCTGTGTTATACTTCAGGATAATAAAGATGTGAGGCATGTTAAGACTTATGAAGTTGCACTGAAGGACAAAGATTTTGTTGAGGGTCCTTGGTCCCAGAATAATGTAGACAATGGTGCTGGTTTGTTAATACCGGTACCAGCTCCACTTGGTGGTGTGATAATAATTGGCGAGGAGCAAATAGTTTACTGCAATGCCAATTCTACATTTAAAGCGATACCAATAAAACAGGTAATCTCCTGCCTACATCTCTTTATTTTTCTTTGTGGTGCCAAATTTATGTTAGTAGGTATCGTGTCTACACTCTAATTCTTTTGTCCTTGATTTCTTATTTCTTGGCAGTCCATCATTAGAGCTTATGGACGGGTTGACCCAGATGGTTCTCGATATTTGCTCGGTGATAATGCTGGAATTCTGCATTTGCTTGTACTTACCCATGAACGAGAAAGGTAATACCTTGTCCATTATTTTGAAACAGAAAGGCTCTTGCTAATGATTATTCTGTTTCACCTTTTATCATTTTAGGGTTACTGGTTTGAAAATTGAGTACCTGGGAGAGACTTCGATTGCATCATCGATTTCTTATCTTGATAATGGTGTTGTTTATGTTGGTTCACGGTTTGGCGATTCACAGGTAGGTCAAATGCTTTTTTGTCCTTCCCTTTCTCCATGTTAGATGTTAAAAGAAAAATCCATGCTGTCTTGTATTATTCTTTGAACATGTCTCATAAAACATTCTATTTTTCTTACAGCTGGTGAAGCTGAACCTTCAAGCTGATGCAAGCGGTTCATTTGTTGAAATTCTCGAACGGTACGTTAATCTTGGACCAATTGTGGACTTCTGCGTAGTTGACCTTGATAGGCAGGGGCAAGGTCAGGTGGTCACTTGTTCTGGGGCATTTAAAGATGGTTCCCTTCGGGTGGTTCGGAATGGTATAGGGATTAATGAGCAGGTAATTTTATGGCAGTTTATTATTGCCAACTTTTTAATGTGGAGATGTTTTGATAGTTATTTTTCCCCTCTCCTGCTTGATTAGGCATCAGTAGAACTCCAAGGCATAAAGGGATTATGGTCTTTGAAATCTTCTTTCAACGACTCATATGACATGTACCTTGTCGTGAGCTTTATAAGTGAGACACGATTCTTGGCAATGAACATGGAAGATGAACTAGAAGAGACTGAGATAGAGGGGTTTGATGCACAAACTCAGACCCTGTTTTGTCAAAATGCTATCAATGACCTTCTTATACAGGTGCCTATTCTATGACATTTTGTCTTTTTTTTTTTTTTCTTGCAAGCAGACTAGCAAACTACTATTCCCTGTCCAGTGTCCACTAATGTAGTAAGGGAGAAAGTCTTAGAAAATAGATTTTAGCCATTTCTCTTACAATATGTTATCAGTTGCTACGAAATCAACACCATCTTAAAAAGTAATTTGAATAGAGATATACTGATGCAGCTTTTGTATGCTGAACATGCATTTAATTTGACTAGCTTTTTCCTCTTTTTGTACATTTTAAATTTTGCCTATTCAATTCAAAATGCCTTATTTTAGTGGATATAAAAATGGAGTAGTGGGTATTTGAAGAATGCTCCTTTTTTGTATGTTTGATAGATTATTAGTTTCCTGCCAGATCCTTTTCCTTCATTTTAGCAGTTACGTGATGAGTTATTTTAGTCAACTATCAATGTTTTAATTGTTGTTTTGAATGGCAGGTTACTGCTAATTCTGTTCGGTTAGTCAGTTGCACCTCCCGGGAGCTAGTGGATCAATGGAATGCACCAGCAGGATTCTCAGTGAATGTTGCTTCAGCTAATGCTAGTCAGGTGCTTTTCCTTTCAGACTCCTTCCTGTCTTTGGAAGTTTTGGTGGGGAGCATCCACATTTCAATGAGACAACCAATTACTCTTTTTTGAAACCTAAAACTTTCCTGTCATTTGAATAATATTCCCCTGTTATCTTTCCCTAGTAGGTAACAAGCAGTTAGTTTGTTATCAGATCTGATCTGATCATTAGATGTGTAGTAATACAAACTTTGGGGGATGCTTGGCTAATATATTGCCCTTTTGCCTATTGTTGGTGCAACATAAACGACAAACAAAGGGAGCTTATGAAAAGATTTTGTTTTGTACATGCAATCACAGTCCAAGGGCATCCGTGCATTTTGAGTAGTAAATCACAATCCATATATGGCTTTGCCTTTATTGGGAACCTATTGACTGCTGTACCCACTTTTTTCCTCGAGTCTGAGGGCTAGTATTTGGTTGCTGATTTGTTATGCTGATACTCACAGGAGCCTTTATTGAATTAACCAAGAAATTTCTCATTTCTCATTATGTCTCTAGGGCCAGTATTTGGTTGCTAACCTTGTTATGCTAATACTCACAGGAACCTTTATTGAATTAATCAAGAGCTTCTCAATATGTCTCAAGAAATTATGCTCAATTAATTGCTACGTCCAAACTGGAAAATAATTCATAATGGAAACTGGCAGGCTGGCAAATGGAGCTTTGTAACTTTGTGTAGTTATTACAATCCAGAATTACATTTTCACTTTTACGGTTTTCCTATTGCTGTGATTTTGTGCACACATTTTTGTCATCAACAACCATTAGTCCAGACATATTTTTCTTGAATGTCATGATTGGATGCCACTGCTACTTATTTGCTCATACTATTTTTAAATTGCACATATGTTGCAGGTCCTGTTGGCAACAGGTGGTGGCCATCTAGTTTACCTGGAAATTAGGGATGCTAAACTTGTTGAAGTGAAGCATGCACAGCTAGAACATGAGATTTCTTGTCTTGATTTGAACCCAATTGGGGATAATCCACAGTATAGTTCTCTAGCTGCTGTTGGGATGTGGACAGATATAAGTGTTAGAATATTTTCACTTCCAGATCTTGAATTAATAAGGAAGGAAAATTTGGGTGGAGAAATTGTTCCTCGGTCTGTTCTGCTGTGCACCTTGGAGGGGGTATGCTCTTGAACTCGCTTTTCTAAGTTCCATTGAAAACAAGAATGGTTATTTCAAGTAACATATACACATTCCTTTTTTCTTTTCAGGTTTCATATCTGCTCTGTGCTCTTGGGGATGGTAATCTGTTCAGTTTTCTGCTGAATGCAAGTACAGGTGAACTGACTGATAGAAAGAAGGTTACCCTTGGGACCCAACCAATTAGCCTTCGTACCTTCTCATCAAAGGGTACCACCCACGTGTTTGCTTCGTCAGATAGGCCAACTGTCATCTATAGCAGCAATAAGAAGCTTCTCTATAGCAATGTTAATTTGAAAGAGGTTAATCATATGTGCCCTTTCAATACAGCTGCTTTTCCAGACAGGTTTGTTCCCTCTAGATTTTTGTGCAGTGGAATTACGTAATCTTTGATTTAAGTACCTCCTGTATATACTTGGGAATCGGGATTGTATATAAATTTGTTTGAAATGTTGCCACAAGCCATTTTACATGACCATCTGATCTTTGTGCAGTTCATGTATTTTGTTGTTCATTAAAAAGTTGACTATTAATTTTTTATGTACTAGCAGTAGCAACTTTTTTTAATAAGCTTTCACAATCTGACAAAACCTGCCTTACTCAAAATAACATGACGACGCCAACAAATCCTTTTTAGTCTCAAGATAATGGTGTCATTAGACCTTAAATTTCTTTCAATTCTTTTATGTGACCTCCTTTTAATTCTTATGTACTTAAATAATCTTATCATTAACAGTCAAATTAGGGAAATTAAATGCTTTATAATCCGCTACTCCCTCCCATCCAAATTATAAGATGTTTTGGCCTTTTCAGATATATTGTTTTTTTACTATGCATCGATATACTGTATTTCTATGTTCATAGCAGAAGCTATGTATCTAGAAATACCACAGCGTCTTATTATAATTTGGAATGGAGGGGGTATTTGTATTTTGATGCCATTGTTTTATTTTTCGATTGTTGCTAGTTATATTCTACTTGATGCTCTGACTATGAGCTTGTACTTCTTTGTGTATTTTTTGATTGTTGCTAGTTGCATTCTACTTGATGCTCTGACTATGAGCTTGTACCTCTTTGTGTCACTGGTCCAGTCTTTGTGGAGTTATGATCTGAAAATAGTACCACTGTCTTAAGTTTGCTCTAGTTCACCCCTTCTTTCTCCAATGTCACAGTCTTGCAATTGCTAAAGAAGGCGAGCTTTCAATTGGAACTATTGATGATATCCAGAAGCTTCATATCCGCACAATCCCCCTTAATGAACAAGCACGTCGCATTTGTCACCAGGAGCAATCAAGGACACTAGCATTTTGCAGTTTCAAGTACAACCAGAGTGTGGAGGAAAGTGAGACTCATTTAATACGTCTGCTTGATCATCAGACTTTTGAGTCCCTGTGTGTATATCCTCTAGATCAATATGAATGTGGCTGCTCCATCATTAGCTGTTCGTTTGCGGATGATAATAATGTGTATTACTGTGTGGGAACTGCATATGTTATACCTGAAGAAAATGAACCAACAAAGGTAATATATCTGAAAACTTGATGTTTTACTAATACTAGTTAGCTCCCTTTTAATATTTGTCCAACATACTTTTCTTGTAGTTCATTTCTCTGTGAACCTTGTCTATTTCTCGTGCACAATGCTTATGTATCGATGCATCTTGTAGGGTCGAATCCTTGTATTTGCAGTTGAAGACGGAAGTTTGCAATTAATTGTGGAGAAAGAAACCAAAGGAGCAGTTTATTCACTGAATGCATTCAATGGGAAATTGTTGGCTGCTATCAACCAGAAGATTCAATTATATAAGTGGATGTCACGTGAGGATGGCTCACATGAGCTGCAATCTGAGTGTGGCCACCATGGCCACATACTTGCCTTGTATACTCAAACGCGTGGTGATTTCATTGTGGTTGGTGATCTGATGAAATCAATATCCTTGCTGGTGTATAAGGTGGGTCTTTTAACTGTTTGCTTGTATATGTATTTTTTTTTTGTGTGTCAGTATCTTTGTTGGGCTGATTACTAATGTTTTTACTTTTGGGCAGCATGAGGAAAGCGCGATTGAAGAGCGCGCTAGGGATTACAATGCAAACTGGATGACTGCAGTTGAGATGCTTGACGATGAAGTTTATGTTGGGGCGGAGAATAGCTATAACCTATTCACCGTGCGCAAGAACAGCGATGCAGCCACAGATGATGAAAGGGCCAGGCTTGAGGTTGTGGGGGAATACCATCTTGGGGAGTTTGTGAACAGATTTCGCCACGGTTCACTCGTGATGCGCCTTCCAGACTCAGAGATAGGGCAGATCCCTACAGTCATCTTTGGCACAATAAACGGGGTGATTGGCATTATTGCCTCCCTCCCGCATGACCAATACGCCTTCCTGGAGAAGCTCCAGTCGACTCTTGTGAAGTACATAAAGGGCGTCGGAAACCTGAGCCATGAGCAATGGCGGTCGTTCCATAACGACAAGAAGACAGCGGAGGCTCGGAACTTTCTTGACGGTGACTTGATTGAGTCGTTCCTTGACCTCAGCCGGAGCAAGATGGAAGAGGTGTCCAAGGCGATGGGCGTCCCCGTGGAGGAGCTGTCCAAGAGGGTGGAAGAGCTGACGAGGCTTCACTAGTAGATGGATGGATATGTAGATGCTTTGCTTGTAAGCCTGTAACTTGTTGCATGTACATCCTATCTTTTAACATCTGCTTTGTGCTGTAGCAGTGTCACAGTCGCATGTAGCATTTCCCTGAGCTGCCTCAGTTGCCGCGGGTCGCACAAGCAAATTGTTGGCCCGTGGCTGTAGCCTATACCTGTCCTGCTTTGTTGTTTGACCCGAATACTTTTTGAGCTGCCAGTTTTTTGAGATTGTTTTTGTTTATTTATGCTGAATGTATGGAAAGATTAGTGGTGCCCTTACTGTCAATACTGTGGTGCAATTGAAACTGATGCTCACCTTTTCTTTCATTGCAATCTGCCTAGAGCAGTTTGGTTCTCTTTCAACCCTTCTTTACTGACTTGAGCTCTTCCTCAAGACGAGGATGGAGTCCAAAAAATTTTAGAAACTATTATAACAAATGTTGCAAGTGAAGACCTGTTATCAAAAAATACTAATCACAATGTGGTTTATTTGAAAAGCGCGAAATGATAACCATTTCCAGAGAAAAAATTGGACCCCTATATATGTACATAGTGTAGCTGCAGCAATACACAGATGGACCGAGCGATGACAAGATGATTTCCCAATCCATCATAATCACAACCAGCCTACTGCTCAATGCCACAACCCACAAAGAGTGTAAGGTATGAATCTTCCTACTGCTCAATGCCACAACCCACAAAGAGTGTAAAGTATGAATCTTATAATTGCAGGAAATGAGCAAAATGAAGCACAACGATACACCGTTCATCCGTCAACAAATGGGACATCACAACACCTTGCCCAACCGGACCAACATCCACAAGGTATGACAATTTTGCTTCCAGGTACAGATGATCACATCAATCCATACTTCATCGACTTACCAAGTAGCATCAGGGGGGTCAGATGCTATACTGATGCATCCTTAGCCCCTGATCAGCCTTCACAAAAGCTTAGAACAGCTGGAATGGGTTCAGCCAACCAGATCCATCTACATCAAAGCACAGGTCCATGGCGTCCATTCGGTCCTCATGGCGGAGGCGGCAACACTTGCATTGGCTGCTAGCATCAATGACAGGCTAAATTTTTAAGACGACATTCCTACCTGATTCACAAATTCTGGTCCAGCACCTCAATGCTAGTGACCAGGATTAGCTTTAAGATTGGAAGGTCAAGCCGTGCACTCAAACTTTTAAGAATGCGGCCAATCGAAGACATGCAAAGATCTTCAAAATTCATAGATCAATGAATACAACTGCTGATAGTCTTGTAGCTCCAAACAACTCTTCAAACATTCAGTATGAATGTTCTTACTCTCCTCATACTGATCGGTACTCTCTTACGGAGGCACTTGATACTGTAATCTTTCAATCTGTAACTCTCCTTACAGCGGTTTGCTGTTGAAATATATAGTGTTTGTTGTAATAAAAAAAAAAGATGAGATACGAGATGACGGAATTGAGGCAGAGCTGTCTTTGTCTGCTTTCTGTTCTGGTAGTAGTACTCGACGATAGTGGTGGTGGTCCAGTCCAGGCCCAATCCAGTGAGTCAGGGCCAACCTGGTCCAGCAGGCAGCAGCCCAGGCCCAGCCCTTTGATTTGAACCTGCCGCCCCGTTTGGGGGGCAGCACTGCGCTGCGCTAATGCGAACCAGATCGCGCCTGTGCTTCGCTGCGCAGGCTCTCCTCCTCCTCCCCTCTCCCCGCCCAAAGCCGCGCCGAGCCTCGGCGCTCCTGTTTCTCGCTCCCGCACGGGCACCACGCTCGCCATCCAGCTCTCCGGGGGTCCACCCGCAACCTCTGCCACCCAGCGCGCGCCCCACCCCGCTTGCTGATCTCGGGGGGCTCGCACTCCGCCGCCGCTTCGCCCCGCCTCAGGCGCCCAAACCCTAGATCTGGTACGGGATCCGCCGCCATGTTCTGGCGCATGACCGGCCTCTCCGCGGCCTCGCCCGTGAGTACACTCCTCTCTTGCCTGCCTCTTGTGCTGTGCCTCTCGCTCTTCCATTCTGCTGGGTTGGTGGGGTGGGAGGCTGTCACCTCGCCAGCCGGAGGATCAATGCTGCTCTGCTCTAGAGCCACGCCTGCTGCGCGTAGGGTTCGCTGCTGCCTCCGCCGCGCGCTGTAACGCCCTAGCTTTGTGCTGTCGAGACACATTTCGTTTGTGCTCTCTGTCTTCTGTAATAGACCCCCCCCCTCACTTTATGGCATTGACCAAACTTGCTTTCCGAAGAAGCAAAACAAATTAATCTAGATCGAAAAATGGCATCAGCACCAGCAACGGTTCCGTTGATATCCCTTTTGGCTTCTTACTGTGTCCACCTGCTGAATCCTCGGACAGCTTCCCTGTTCAGGGTTATGCTCGTTCACCACCATTATGTACCTGCTGCACGCGCACTCACTGCAGATGTTCCCCAAGGGATGAATCCGATAAGCCTCGCTGGAGCTAGTTTAATAAATAGGCTTTCTCTGCCTCTCTGCACACTGTTTCTGTTGCATTACTATTTATGGGACTTCCTGTATCTGTGTCGGAAATTAATTTCATGTCAAGTATGCTTACTGTTTATTTATTTCTTCGTCCCTTATAAAGAGTCATAAATCGTTATTCTGGTCAGGTAGCACTCTGAAAGGAAAGTTTAAGTAGTACTAGTGGCCCTTATGGTAGTTTCTTCATCAGGTTATCACTAGATGTGTTCTGATGGTTATTGTACTCACTTTATAGTAATAGCTAACTTTCTAGTGGATTGAGCATGTTTATTGGTGTGTCTTATTTACTTAGTTTTTTTTTTTTTTTTAGCATCGCAGGCTGTTGTTAGTATTTACTAGCATACACTAGGACATCCCCGTCCCACATGCCTAACTTTCCTTTTCTGCTGGTCAGGTGGATACAATTCTGGACAAGGAGAACTTTACGTTGGAAGAGCTTCTTGACGAGGATGAAATCATCCAGGAGTGCAAAGCGCTGAATACTCGACTCATAAATTTGTAAGACCATTACCTGTTTTCAAGCTAC
>DXKC01003570.1:0-18541 GCA_031170775.1 Cymbopogon citratus
CCAAACGTTTCAACCATTGTCTGTCTGGACCCTTATAAGCATGCATACAGTTGTTGTGCAATCCCTTCAGATAAAGATGAAGCATTGACTAATGGCTACTCAATCGCTCAAGATCTAACGGTATACTTATATTACAAACAGGAGTATAACGCATGCAGTTGCTCCAAGATAAACACCGAGCCTCTAGCCTCTTTGAGTATGTCCTCTTTCCTGCAGTCAGTTTTTGTTTGGTGCTAGGTGTTCAAACTTCAGCTCAAGTTGTTACTGAAAAGATCACTGACAGCTAGCTAGTATATCCCATATTGCAGGTATCAAAGAATGATGTTTTCCTAGATCCCAGTCCCAGACACTGCCAATTCATGTATACCACAATTAATTACTCTGCCGTATTTGTTACCATAATAAAACACACTTGTCTTGCATAGTCTTCATAGGCATCAGGATTCAATATTGCAGATATTGCATTTGTTACCATATTGCAGATATCAAAGAATGAGGTTTCTCTTCAATTTTAGTGTCATGGAAACTTGTTCGTCACTTCAAAAGAACGACTACAAAAATTCTATCAAGTACAAGCTTTAGAGCCACAAAAGGCCTAACCAACTGAAAGGCAGATGATGGCATTCGCAACCACATATGAATATGCAGTGCTGTGAACCATGTCTGGCATTCAAGTATACAGGTCTAGACTCTAGACTGGAAGAAACATGTTATCAAGACTTGCCAGTCCATCACAGGTCTAAAGAATCAGGGAAAGATAATTGCACCTAACTTCGTGACAGAAGCTATGCTATAAAGATGTTATTTGTTGTTTATTTTGGTTCGATTATTTCACTTCCAATTAAAAAGGGTTAGCAAAGGCGATTTCAGCTTATTGCGGTGTTCAGCCACAACATGCTTGTTGGTTGCAAAACTGCACCATCTCGTTGGCTCCAACTTCAGCATAACCGTGCGGCTAATGATGACTAGATTTCAGGTGTTCCAACTAATCACCATCAGCATTTCATCTTGTCAGCGAGTACTTGCACCGATTTAATTTTGTTGTTTCAGATATGTCTCATATGTCACACCTTCATTACAGGACCAACAAATCCAGATTGAAGCTTGGTCAGTCAAGCAGTGCTAAAATTATAAACATATAAATCTGTATTTTTATTCTTTATTCAAAAAGTAACCACCCCAAGTCATGTACTCGGTATTTTTTGGTTACTTAAGACTGATGCAAGATGAGTTTCGTTCAAAATAAAACTGATACAAATAGGAGAGAAATTGTGCCGACACATGATATATCTTTTCAGTTCTTGAAGGACAAGTAGTGAGCACTAGAGTTCTTAGATGCCTACAAATTAGCATCAAACTATATCTCAGGATTGGCTTAAAATATGTCTTTAGTCTTTCGCAACCAAGCAAATATCGTTTTTTTTTTCTAAATTGCCTCATTCTTCCTTGTCAAGATTCTTGCTGTTCTTTTACTTTGACTTTTGGTTTCCTTTAATTGCAAGAAACAATCGGAGCTAAACAGATTGGATACTTGCCTACTGAATCGATGAACAGTCCTTTTGCATATGTGGTGGTTAGCACATAGCACACACCACGCATGTTGCTGTGCTTTTCCAACCACCACAGCTCGTGGACATGAATAATTTGATCATGAACATGCTTTTGATAATCTTTCATTTTCAGAATCTGTCAAAATATATACTTAACCATTAAATTGTTTATCTTGTATACAGAAGAGCAATAAAATTTTCACCATTTCTGTTGATACTTAACATAATTCTGATCATCAAAAGGTGCAAACCTATACTGCAAATTGCTATACCAGGAGTTAAATTTGTCATTATCAGTACATTATTGGATCCCTATACCACTGAAACATTAAACATGCCAGCCTGTGTTAGTATACATCATAATATCACATCTGGCTACATTGTTCAGTGGTGCAAGCAACAAAAAAGAGACAATCTAGATGTATTGAGGATGCGTTTCTGATATCTTACACAGAGAGAGTCAGAGAAATATCATTACAGTCAAACAGAGGAGTTACAATGCCATGTAAAATTTGGCAGTGCAAGATCAACAACTCAAACTAAAGCGAAGACTTATTGGGCAAAACTAAAGCGAAGACTTATTGAGCAAAACTAAGGCGAAGACTCAGAGAAGAGATCCATCAACATCGTTGGATGGGTGTCATTGTCAAATAGGATGAAAGAAGAAGAAAAAAAAAAGGTTGTCAGTAAACCATGTTCCTCCTTGTCTTGGGTCACTATGTTAGATGTGAAAAAGGTTTGTACAAGAGCAATCAGGAGTGAAGTCTTTAGTTCTAAACAAAATGAAGCAGAAGCAGAAGCAGAAAGTGAAAGCATTTGGGGCTCCACAGGCTACGATTCCTTAATTCGTGCACAATGATACTCTTCGCCTAATGGAAACATGCCGGGCATAATTTAAGATAAAGAACCATGTGGTGCAAAATGATAATGCTAAGATGCCGCACATTATGCCGCACATTGCAGAGTGATATACTATACTTAGCTGTAGTTAGGACATATTTCTGATGAATTGAAATACTGAAAACGTACTTGTTGAGTATGTAGAGCTCTCATTGATGAACTGAAATGTACATGAGGTGACCCTATAATGTATAATCGGTCCTATGTATAGCTTGTAATGATCTCCTTTAAATTTGCTTGTCTCTGCTTTTGAAAATTTAATTTACTGAAAATTAGTACCTAGACTGTTACTATTTGCTGATTAACACTCAACAGAGAAGTGAATAACTAACTTTGACTTGATATGTACATGGTGTAGTTGATGCGTGTTGGTTGTCAGTTGATTCAGATGGCTACTAAACAAGCAATGGCATCTCCGTTGATCATGACAAGGTAATGGGCGTAAATACCATAAATGTGCATCTAGTACACAATGAGCACATTCAGGCCAAGCCCATACAATAAATGGTTGAGTATGTCCTTAGCTTCCTTTTAGGATAAGATCTCGTAGCCAATGCCACACTCATTAATCTAGAAGATATGTTGTAAAGAAGGCTCCATCCTATGACCTACGGTATGATGATGTTTAAGTAGTCAGATTCATTCACTAGGAAAACTAAACTTGTGATGGAAGCATGAACACAGAAGTTACATGGCAAGCTAGCTGAAGCTGACCAAAAGACAAAAGGATGAGTTGGCCCGAATTACTAGTTTGGAACTCTGGTCTTTTTGAGAAGATGTGCAGTGGGTGTATCAACTGAAGTGCTTGTTACCGTCATTGGCATGGGTATGGAGCAAGTCAAGTGACTAGTCAAGGAAGGATGGTTGTAAAAGCAAATTTCAAGTGGAAAGCAAAAGGCAGAATGTATGTGAGTGCAGCTATGCATGCATTGGTTCAGCACCAAGAGAATCAATTCAGGAGCTAATCACGCCACGCCAACCACAAGACCACCGCTGTCTATGACTTTGCAGCTACTATAAGCACTTCCTTTGTACGTGATCTGTAGTATGCTGGTCCCTGCCCAGCACCTGCACCTATATAAACAGAGTCTTGATCGAGCCTTGGCCTCTTGCATTGCATACAAGAATTCTAAGGCCTTGCAAGAGTTAGTCAGCCCTATAGCACAACTAGGCAGGCAAGCAGGTAGCAGAGTCAGTAGTTACAGCAGAAATGCAAGCATCACTCGGCATGTCAACCTCAAGCAGCAGCTCCTCGTACTCCTCCCTGCTCTTCACCACCCTTGCTCTAGTTCTCCTCTGCTCCCAGCTCGCCATTGCCAAGGAGCAGTACTATGAGTTCGTGGTAATGTAACTCAACTGACTGACTACCGAACTGACCAATCGAACTACATGCATGATTGGTTATACATGTATATATAGCCTCAGTTCCATGACTACTATGCTCCATGCATGCCTGATCTGTCTGCAGGTGAAGGAGGCGACCGTGACGCGGCTCTGCGTGACACAACGGATCATGACGGTGAACGGGCAATTCCCAGGTCCAACGGTGGAGGTGGCCGAGGGCGACGCTCTGATGGTCCGCGTCACGAACCGTGGCAGCTACAACGTGACGGTGCACTGGCACGGCGTGCGGCAGATGCGGACGGGGTGGTCCGACGGGCCCGAGTTCGTGACGCAGTGCCCCATCCGCCCCGGCAACTCCTACACCTACCGCTTCACCGTCGCCGGACAAGAAGGCACGCTGTGGTGGCACGCGCATAGCTCCTGGCTCCGCGCCACCGTCCATGGCGCCCTCCTCATCAGACCACGCGCCGGCGTGCCGTACCCGTTCAACGACGGCAAGGCGCCTGCCAGGGAGATCCCCATCATCCTAGGTACGTACGTAGTCATACGTGCCACTCAATCTTTATCTCAATCTCTGTACGTGTCAGTCTCAGTCTGCGCTAGTAAGACTGAAGAGTGTAGCAGCTGTTAGTCCCAGCTACTAATGAAGCTCATCATTGGCCAGGTTTAGCGAGTAGCTTAGTGTGGTGTAACATGCACGGAATATACTTATGATTAGCGTTTCCTTTTTTGCTTTTCCCGCATGTTAAGCAGTGTTATCATTCTGTTAGTTAGTTAGTTGGCGCCAGCTTTCTTCTCTCTTTCTAGCTCTCGTTTGCGTAGCAGAGGGGAGCAGCGGCTGCTGCACCAGAGTCAACACGCCCATCCATCGTTGTCATCATGTCGGAATCCATTCACAAAGTAAACATACATACTGTATATGCACCTTTATTTACACACCAAACGTCATGGCCACGTCTTTCGACTATCTGCTTCCTACTCCTATCAAAAGGAAAATTCGTCATTTGACGGTCACCAAAAGGTTTTCTTTTTCATGACGTATCCACGTGATATTCTTCTTCGGCATTAGTCGATCATACGGCACCGACTTGTGGGACCAACGCCACTCAGACTGTCAGACACACCAACACCAATACAACCATGCTTTCTTGTGTTTCGTTTCATTTTAAAGATTGAATTTGAATCAGTTTGTATATTTTGTGGTATATTTGTCCTGAAAGGTCACCCGCTTGATATGATCAACTTGTCTGATCCTATATATATTGTTTTTGCTAATAATGTTAGTATACCACCTGTTACAAAAAAAAAAAAAAAAGATCATCAGTTGGGTTTTGCTAGAAAAAGTTATACTTTCATCTGAAGCATCCTGAAAGCCAAACAACTGGCTTTGATGTCAGAGCAGGTTTGGTTGAATGAAATAATTTCATTTTCTATTTTAGGAACTGAAGTAACTTCCTTTCAGAAAGAGCTCATATACAAAATAAATTAATCTATATAAAGAGAGCTTTATTGTTTCTATAATGTAACACTTTTCAAGTTGGTTAATAATCAAAATGGCATCATTAGGCTGCTGTTTTTCTATTTTGTTTTGGGCTGCTATCATGGCCCACATTCCACAATAGGCCTAACATGCATGTACCCTTCTACAGAATCTCACAAAAAAAGCATGCACCCTTCTACCATCTTAGCTGTTGAATAAATGGACTAGTCGTTCTCTTTACAACCAAAAATGAAAAGCTATAAGCATCTACTAACTCCTGTCAGCTAAAAATCATGATTGCTATTGTCCAAAAAAAAAATCATGATTGCTAAAATATTTTAAATGTATGTATATAACGAAACCAAATGTAAATCCTTAATAAAAATTGGTGCAGCAAATTTCAGAGTGTGGATTGCATTATATTATTGCAGACTCATGTTTTTCCTAGTACAAAATGTGTGTAATTTGTTGTCGGAACAACCGATGTAAAACAGGGGAATGGTGGAACATGAACCCCATCGACGTCGTCCGCACTGCCACCCGCACCGGCGCAGCCCCCAACATCTCCGACGCCCTCACCGTCAACGGCCAGCCCGGCGACCTCTACAAGTGCTCATCCAACGGTAAACAATGCAACACCTCCCATTCCTGCTCCAGTGCTCAGCGGTGATCGATCAGAAATGAAACTGAACGCTTGTGGACTGGACAGGCACGACGACGTTCGCGGTGACGTCCGGCGAGACGAACCTGATGCGTTTCATCAACGCCGCACTCAACACGGAGCTCTTCGTCTCGCTCGCCGGCCACACAATGACGGTGGTGGGCACGGACGCCTCCTACACCAAGCCCTACACCACCTCCGTCCTCATGATCGCGCCGGGGCAGACCACCGATGTGCTGGTCACCTTCAACCAAACCCCCGGCCGCTACTACCTCGCCGCGCGCGCCTACGCCAGCGCCCAAGGCGTCCCCTTCGACAACACCACCACCACCGCCATCTTCGACTACGGCGCCAGCAGCAACACGACCAGCCCCGCGATGCCGACGCTCCCGGCGTACAACGACACGGCGACGGCGACGACATTCACGACGAGCCTGCGCGGCCTGCGCAAAGCCGAGCTGCCGACGCGCGTCGACGAGAGCCTCTTCTTCACCGTCGGCGTCGGGCTCTTCAACTGCTCCGCCGGACAGACGTGCGGCGGGCCCAACAACACGCGGTTCGCGGCGAGCATGAACAACGTCTCCTTCGTGCTCCCGTCCACCACCTCCATCCTGCAGGCGCACTACTCCTCCGGCGGCGCAACGTCGGCGCCGGGGGTGTTCACCGCAGACTTCCCGGCGAACCCGCCGGTGGTCTTCGACTACACGGCGCAGAACGTGAGCCGCGCGCTGTGGCAGCCCGTGCCGGGCACCAAGGTGTACCGGCTCAAGTACGGCGCCGCCGTGCAGATCGTGCTTCAGGGCACCAACGTGTTCGCCGCCGAGAACCACCCCATTCACCTCCATGGATATGACTTCTACATCCTCGCTGAGGGGTTTGGTAACTTTGATCCGGCGACGGATACTGCCAAGTTTAACTTGGATGATCCGCCGATGAGGAACACGGTGGGCGTGCCGGTGAACGGGTGGGCGGTGATCCGGTTCGTGGCGGATAATCCGGGGGTGTGGCTGATGCATTGTCATTTGGATGTGCACATCACCTGGGGCCTCGCCATGGCGTTCCTGGTGGAGGATGGCGTTGGGGAGCTGGAATCACTGGAAGCGCCGCCGACTGACCTGCCAGTCTGCTGAAAGTGAAAGGCAGGCTCCAACTCAAAGCACAAAGCAGCATTAACAACACTCGCAGATTCTTTTGGCCATTTATCTCTGATAGCTTGATTACCTGAAGCTGATTATTTGGAACATCCATGTACCAATTCATTTTTTTTATCGTCACAGCAGAACCAGCTGTCTAAGTTCGAGAAACATTCTTGTCAACTTAATTCAATAATATAATACTATTTGAAAAAGAAGTACTCTGTACTCAGTTACAGTGATGTCCTAGTTCCTGGTGGAGGAGGGCGCGCGTTGGGGAGCTGCAGTTCCTTGATGAACCTCCACCGGACCTGCCACTCTGCTGAAATACTGATTCACATTCGGTCTATGTCAAATTCATCAGGAAAACTGTGAATCAATTTCAGAAATATTGAAACAAACAATTACTATACTATAGCCCGATACCGGACTTCTCTGCTTCCTCGACTTCAACAGAGGGACTGGGTGGCTCAATGAATTGCAGTCGGAATTCACAGCTGCCACCACAGTAGACTAAACCACCCAACTGTCTCAACGGGTCCATTCATCTGTCTAGACTCTGGAGTAACAACAGTACATAGCCGACAAAATGGTCTCTATCCTACATTCCTACCTCCAACAGAGTGGATAATATATACATACTCACAGAGGTTGCAGATGATCAAAGCAGAGGTTGCAGGTCGTGACAGCCCAGAAAGATGAAACCACAGATTTCAGGCAGCGACTACTAAATTGGGAAGAGCATTGCTCCGGACCACCGTTTTGGTTCCAATAGGAAAAAGTGTCTGTTGATCTCCTCAGGGATCCACCAATTGATAATGCAGGTGGCAGCTATCTCATTCTCATCTCTCTCAATTCTGAAAATGGCCATGAATTTTTTTTTATTAGCAATATGTTGCCCATGGCCTTCGCAATCGATGTGGCAAACCCTAGCATTCCATCATTCAATTAAAAACACCCGTCGAGCACAGTTGGGTAACCGGCCAGGGCTGCAGTCAAGTAAAGAATGCTTGACCGGGTACCAGTCTCCGGCCGGCGGCCTGCCCCCTACATAATTCAATTTTGTGGATTATTGTGGATTCGACATACAGGATTAGCTTTCCATCATTATCCTTGTTTATAGCTATATGATATGAATGCTCACCAGGTCAAGCTTTACTTGCTTCTAGAGACTATCCATCGATACTGCGGATACTGATGATCCGCCCATGAGGAACACGGTACCGGGCGGTCATCTCATCCGGTGGGCATGCATCATCTTCCCTGCTTTGTTCAGTTTCTCCACCTCCTCATCCCCGTGCTCCTGTCTGTCTCTGCTGAGGCTGGAAACGCCGCCACTGTAGATCACGGCGAGTTCATCTACAATGGTTTCTTCTCTGGTAGCAATCTGACCGTTGATGGTGAAGCTCTAATCTCCGACGGATATAATGGTTAGTAACTTAGTATTACCTAGCGTGTGTTTAAGTCCCGCCTAGTAATAGATAAGGACGTACTAGTATTATTCCGACAAGCATCGGTTCTGAACTTATTGATATTAAAAAACAAGTATGTGGTGTAAGTTTTGCGTGGGTGTACAGTGGTGCCTGCACACGACGCTTTTGGTTTTGACTAAGCCTGGAAACACCGTTTGGTCTACTTGACTGCTTGTACATGGACTATTCTCGTTTCGGGCAAGTTCCAGCAAAATTCGGCAACCGTAGCGGTCAGAGTATTACTGACTTCACTGGATCGTCGGTAGAGCCAAACCGAGCTCTCTTGAGTCTTTGTCCCCAATAATTCCCCATCATATATCAGGCAAGCGCAAGAAGCAGCAGCCTTGCCTCGTCTAGCACTGATGGGCATGCATCATCTTCCATGCTTTGTTCAGTTTCTGCGCCTCCTCAGCATCGTGCTTCTCCTCCTATCTGCTGTATATGCTGAGGCTGCCGCTGTTGATCACGGTGAGTTCATCTACGACGGTTTCTTCTCTGGTAGTAGCAATCTGACCGTAGATGGTTCAGCAACTATCTCCGACGGCCTCTTAAGCCTAACCAGTGGGCTTCCCCAAGTTAAAGGTCACGGTTTCTACCCCTACCCTCTCAATTTCGCAGACGTTTCAAATGGCTCTTCAATGGCATCTTTCTCCACAACATTTACCTTCTCCATCATAGGGCCTTACACTGACTTGAGCGGCCACGGTCTTGCATTTGTGCTTCGTTCCACCAAAGATTTCTCTGACGCCTTGCCTGCCCAGTATCTTGGCCTTGTCAATTCCAGGAATGATGGCAGCGCAACGAACAATCTCCTCGCTATCGAGCTTGATACCATAATGAGCAATGAGTTTGATGACATTGACGACAACCACATAGGGATTGACATAAACAGCCTACATTCAGTTGCCTCTAGGACAGCAGGTTACTATCCCTCTCCTGGTCGGTACCTTCCCTTGAGCCTCATCAGTGGACAGCCGATGCAGGTGTGGGTGGACTACGACAGCAAGCAAACCATGCTGAAGGTCACAATAGCACCTTTCAATCAGTCCAAACCCAGCAGGCCACTGCTATCTGTCAGCAGCCTTCCTCCTATTGCCAGTAAAGATGGCGAGCAAGACGCTGCTGTGGGCCGAACCACCACTTCTATCGGCCACAGCAGCCCAGCCCAAGATACAAGGCCCAGGAAGCCGAATATCAAGTACCCCAGTAGCGAGTGGGAGATGTGAGCGCCTGCGTGCGCTGGATCCGGGGCTGAGCCTCTTGTATTAAAGAGAGAGCGTGAGGAAGAGAGGGTATCACGAAAATTGTAAACCCTGAATTCGAAATTAAGCTTCCTTCTGCCGGGTTCCTGCCGGTCGTCGTCTACCTCGCCTCTGCTCCTCTACTCCTTCCCCCAATTCCTATCCACTATCTCTCACAAGTGGTGTCGGAGACACCTATCCTCGGCCTAATTCCTTCGCGGCTGCTCATACTCCATCGATCGCTCGTACTCCAAGGGGCTTGGTTGGTCTAACTCTATTTCGATCGGCGATTTCTGGATCGAAGTTGGAGATTCCGTAATTCCGGTCCGGGAGTCGCGATTTCTGGTGAGCACCTCGATCTGGATTCCTCCTCCATCCCCAAACACCACCACTACACCCGCCTCCAAGTACTCCGTGGCGACATGGGTCCTGACCAGAAGGCGTTGCTCGCGGAGCTCGACAAGCGCTTCGCCGAACAGAAGGCCGCCCAGGAGAAGCAATTTGACGCCCTCGAGTCGAAGCTTGTCGCCTCCACCGAGTCGTCCTCCACCCGCTTGGACGCGCTCGAGAAAGCCGCCAAGGTGTTCGACGAATGGCGCCCCGGTGTCGACGGCGTCATTGACGATCTCCGCATCGAGGTCAATAGGCTCTCCACCCTCAAGCTCGAAGTCGGGAAGATCTCGAAGTACATGGAACGCGCCATGGTGGACGCTCCAACCGCAAGCCCCGGGGTCCTCGCTCAGGCGCCCTCGGTCCTTGCCCCGTCGGCGGCCAAGCATCCTTCGGCCCCACCGACGCCCACCGCCTCGACCTTCGACGTCAAGCCGACGCTCACGCCGACCCACAAGTCCGGCGGATCTGGCGCGTTCATGGCTGGCCCGCGCTCATCTGCGGGATCTCCAGCACCTCGGCCCGATGGGCACCGCGTCGAACAAGGGAACCGGGTGGGTGATTACGGGGTGGTTACCACCGTAATTCCCCCCGGCAAGGGTACGTTGCCTTGCCATCACCTTCCTCTTCCCCCTTCTGCATCCACCC
The DNA here is from genome assembly GCA_031170775.1 of Cymbopogon citratus. Classification (NCBI taxonomy): domain Eukaryota; kingdom Viridiplantae; phylum Streptophyta; class Magnoliopsida; order Poales; family Poaceae; genus Cymbopogon; species Cymbopogon citratus. Next base: position 10,820 of record DXKC01003570.1, read on the forward strand.
TTCCAACCCAACGCCACTCATTATCCCTGCCATCAACCCAGCGGCCTCCACCAGTTCTCCGTCCCCATTGCGAATCTGACTACCAGGGTGGTAGTGGAGATGGTCATCCTGATAAAATGCCTAAACTCAATTTCCCCACATTCGAAGGTGATCATCCTAAAGCCTGGCTTCTAGATTGTGAAGACTACTTCGATCTCTACAACACCAACCAATCCCGTTGGGTGAAAATTGCCTCTATGCATTGCAAAAAGGATGCCAACCGTTGGAAACAATCGGTCGAACCACAGCTTAAAACCTGCTCTTGGCTAGCCTTCAAGCAGATGATCCTAGACCATTTCGGTCGCCACAAGCACGAAATCCTCACTCGCCGAATACTCCACATCTACCAGTCTGGATCAGTAGCTGACTACACCCACCAATTCACCGGCCTCTTGGACGACCTTCATGCCTACAACCCAAACCAAGACCCAATTCAGTTTATCCAACGCTACATTGATGGCCTTAAACCTGATATCAAATCTGCTGTCATTATGCAACACCCCACTTCCCTGGATTCTGCCTGTGTTCTTACTCAGTTGCAGGAAGAGGTGCTGCTCGAGGCTCGGCGACATTATCGGCGTTATGAGCGTGCTCTAGTGGCTGGCAATTACCCACTGCCTCCACCTCCTCTGAAGCCAGGTGCAGCGGAGGACAGACGGGGCTATGTTCCTCCAGCGCCTTCCTCTGCATCAGACAAGTACCGCGACCTTCGCGCCCAGCGCCGCGCCCAAGGCTTGTGCGTGCGTTGCGGAGCGAAATGGAGCCGTGAACACAAGTGCGCAGAAATGGTGCAGCTACACGTCTTACAGGAGATGCTCGACTTGTTTCCTGACGAGGACTCTGAGGTGCTGGAACAGCCACCCTCTCCTACTCCTTCTCACATTATGGCTCAGCTTTCTGTTGCAGCTACAGGCGGGGTGTTACCTCCCAAGACTCTCTGTCTGTCGGGCTCTTTCAATGATCATCAGATATCCATTTTGGTCGATTCAGGCAGCTCGCATACTTTTCTCAGCAGTCGACTGGGCTCTTTGTGTGATCGATCTCAGCTGTTCAGCCCGAAGCTCGCTGTGCAGGTGGCTAATGGCGAAATACTGTACTGTGACCGACACATTCCTCAAGCGGTTTGGACTGTCCAGGGCTGTTCCTTTACCTCTGATCTGAAGCTACTGCCATTGCAGACTTATGATATGATCCTCGGTCTTGATTGGCTTTCTAGTTTCAGCCCGATGCAGATTGATTGGAATCAAAAGTGGATGGCTATTCCATATGGAGCTTCCACGGCTGTACTATTGGGTGATGCTGCTGAATTACCAGTTGGATCAGTACTTCAGTTATCTTTATTGCAGGCTACTGAACCACCTGAATTGGCATCGGGTCAGTCATATGCTGCATCAGCTCTACCACCTGAGTTTCAGACACTCTTGCAGGAATTTGATCACCTGTTCGAACCTCCAACAACACTTCCTCCTTCTTGGGACTGTGATCACTCGATTCCCTTGATCCCCGGAGCTCAGCCGGTCTTTGTGCGTTCATACCGATATGCTCCTTTGCTGAAATCCAAGATAGAGCGTCAGGTCGCCGACATGTTGGACCAAGGCATTATTCAGAAAAGTCACTCGGCTTTCTCGTCGCCGGTGTTGCTCGTGAAGAAGGACAACACTTGGCGCTTCTGTGTCGATTATCGTCATCTCAACGCCATCACACAGAAAGGCAAATATCCGGTTCCAATTATCGAAGAGCTGTTAGATGAGTTGTAAGGAGCGGCTTACTTCTCTAGTCTCGATCTGCAGCCCGGATTTCATCAGATTCGCATGAAGGAAGGGGAAGAACACAAAATGGCATTCCAAACACACTTTGGGCAATTTGAATTCCGTGTCATGGCATTCGGATTAACCGGCGCTCCAGGTTCATTTCAGGATGCAATGAACACTACCTTAGCACCTTGCCTACGCCGCTTTGCTCTGGTATTCTTCGACGACATCTTGGTTTACAGCCCGGATTTGGCTTCTCACCTGGATCATCTACGCTCTGTGCTGCAACTTCTCAGCAGGGATCACTGGAAGCTTAAGCTGTCTAAATGCTCTTTTGCACAAACTCAACTGGTGTATCTGGGGCATGTTATCAGTGGTGCGGGAGTAAGCACAGACCCTGCCAAGCTTGTGGCTATTGCTGATTGGCCAATGCCTACCTCTGTCAAGGAGCTGCGGGGATTTCTTGGGCTCGCGGGTTACTACCGCCGCTTTGTTCGCCACTTCGGCATCATCGTAAACCCCTGACAGCTCTGTTAAAGAAGCACAGTCTATTCATTTGGACTCAGCAACACGAAGAAGCCTTTCTTACACTCAAGCAAGCTCTCTGTCAGTCCCCCGTGCTGGCACTGCCAAATTTCTCTCGGCCTTTCTGTATTGAGACCGATGCTTCCGATCTCGGGGTGGGCGCAGTCCTGATGCAGGACGGGCATCCCTTGGCATATTTGAGCAAGTCCTTAGGCCCTAAATCCCGCGGTCTCTCTACATACAAGAAGGAATACATGGCGATACTCTTGGCCGTCCAATCCTGGCGCTCATACCTGCAATTTCAGGAGTTCGTGATACTGACCAACCAGAAAAGCCTGACACAGCTCAGCAATCAGCGCCTCCACACGCCGTGGCAGCAGAAGGTATTCTCCAAGTTGATTGGGCTGCAATTCCGCATCATCTATCGCCAGGGTTCTGATAACCGCGCGGCAGACGCTCTGTCTCGGCATCCCGCCCCTCCAGCCTCCTGTGCGGCCATTTCTTCAGTTGTTCCGACTTGGATCGACGCCGTTCAGGCAACCTATGCATCGGATGAGCATGCTCAGGACCTCATTCAGCAACTGGCAGTGAAGCCTGACGCCGTGCCGCCGTTTTCTTTGCGCGCCGGCGTCCTCCGCTACCGCAACCGCGTCTGGGTGGGTGACGACATTGACTTTCAAACTAAGCTGATGCAGGAATTTCACTCTAGTGCTTGGGCGGGCCACTCTGGTTTTCCAGTCACGTTTGCCAAGATCAAACGCTACTTTGCCTGGAAAGGAATGAAGACCAGTGTTAAGAATTTTGTCCAGTCATGTGACATTTGTCAACACTCCAAGCCCGATCGTTCCAAGACTCCAGGGCTTCTCCAACCACTGCCAGTTCCTGAGAGCGCCTGGCAATTGATCTCAATGGATTTCGTGGAGGGATTGCCACAGTCCAAGAACTACAACTGTATTCTGGTGGTGGTGGATGCCTTTACCAAGTACGGTCACTTCATTCCATTGAGTCATCCCTTCACGGCCAGCACTGTCGCTCAAGTGTTTATGGATTCAGTCTATCGCCACCATGGGCTGCCTCTGTCCATCGTTTCTGATCGTGACCGCATATTCACAAGTCAGCTGTGGTCCGAGCTGTGGTCCGAACTCTTCAAAGCGGCTGGTGTGCAACTCTGCCGCAGCACCGCGTACCATCCACAGTCTGACGGGCAAACAGAGCGCCTCAACCAGTGTTTGGAAACTTACCTGCGCTGCTTCGTGCACGCGTGCCCTGCCCAGTGGAGCAAATGGCTACCATCAGCAGAATTCTGGTACAATACCTCTGAACACTTTGCTATCGGCCGCTCACCTTTCGAAGCACTCTACGGCTACCCCCCTCGCCTGTTCGCTGTGCCACCGGAGCTGGATCCTTCTCCTTCTACTGAACCGGCCTGGACAGCCTCGCGTACCTGGATGGATGAGTTACTGCAGAGCCACCTCCACCGCGCCAAGAATAGGATGAAGCGGCAGGCAGATCAGCACCGATCTGAACGGACATTCGCTGTTGGGGATTTCGTCTATCTGAAGCTCCAGCCATACGTCCAGACGTCCCTGGCTCCGAGATCCCACCAAAAGCTGGCATTTCGGTTCTTCGGACCATATGAGATCTTGGCCCGCATTGGCTCCGTGGCTTATAAGTTGGCTCTTCCTCCTCATTCCGCGGTGCATCCGGTATTCCATATCTCCCAGCTTAAGCGAGCTCTCGGCGCCAATCACCAGGTGACTCCTACTCTGCCATCTGATTTTGCTCTACGTCTGACTCCGGAGCAAGTTCTTCAGACCCGCACAGTTCGTCGCGGTGTCAACTCGGTGCAACAGGTGTTGGTGAAATGGAACAACTTGCCCACAACTCTGGCTACCTGGGAGGATTACGAATCCTTGCGTCAGGAGTTTCCTCATGCCCGTGCTTGGGGACAAGCAACGCGCAAAGGGGGAGGGGATGTCAGCAGCCTTCCTCCTATTGCCAGTAAAGATGGCGAGCAAGACGCTGCTGTGGGCCGAACCACCACTTCTATCGGCCACAGCAGCCCAGCCCAAGATACAAGGCCCAGGAAGCCGAATATCAAGTACCCTAGTAGCGAGTGGGAGATGTGAGCGCCTGCGTGCGCTGGATCCGGGGCTGAGCCTCTTGTATTAAAGAGAGAGCGTGAGGAAGAGAGGGTATCACGAAAATTGTAAACCCTGAATTCGAAATTAAGCTTCCTTCTGCCGGGTTCCTGCCGGTCGTCGTCTACCTCGCCTCTGCTCCTCTACTCCTTCCCCCAATTCCTATCCACTATCTCTCACACTATCACAGGTATATGATTTATCAACAATTTTGCCAACCACACCAGTGTTTGCTGGATTTTCCTCGGCGACTGGCACAGTTCATAGCAGGCATTACATCTTGGGTTGGAGCTTCAAGCTGAACGGAGAAGCTGCAGCACTAAACTACTCAGCGCTATCTTTGAAGACTATCCAAGATCTTGCAGCACAAATTGGAGCTGACCCAAGCACGCACATCAACAGGACAATATTATTTGCAGCCCTTGTATCAACTCTTGGAGTTGCCATAGTGGTTTCTGCTACCCTTTTCAAGATCCATAGGAAGAGAAGGTTAGAAGCAAAAAGAAATGAAATAGAGTGGGAGAGGGAGTATGGGCCTCCATCCTTCACCTACAAAGAGCTGTTGGCTGCCACTGGTGGATTCAAGGACAAGATGCTTCTGGGTAAAGGGGGCTTTGGGAGTGTCTTCAAAGGACTGCTTCCCCATTCCAAGCAAACAGTTGCCATTAAGCGCATATCGCCAGAGTCCAAGCAAGGGATGAAGGAGTTCATGGCTGAGATCATCATCCTTGGTCGTCTCCGTCATCGCAATCTTGTTCAGCTGCTTGGGTATTGCCGGCACAAGCAACAGCTCCTTTTGGTGTACGACTACATGCCCAATGGAAGCCTTGATTTCCACTTACATACTCAGGATCACAACACCACCAGTCTGTGCTGGGCTCAAAGGTTCCACATCCTCAAATGTGTGGCGTATGGTATCTTCTACCTACATGAGGAGTGTGAGCAGGTTGTCATCCACAGAGACATCAAGACCAGCAATGTCCTTCTCGACAATGAGATGAATGCGAGACTGGGCGATTTCGGCCTCGCAAGGTCACATGATCATGGAGCAGATGCTCACACGACATGTGTGGCAGGTACCTGGGGTTACATTGCCCCTGAGCTGGCTAGACTTGGCAAGGCAACCAAAGCCACTGATGTGTTTGCCTTCGGCGTGTTGATGATGGAGGTTGCCTGTAGAAGACGACCAATCTGGGTGAACACAGACAATGGAGAGCCTCTTGCTCTGGCAGACTGGGTGATTGCCGCATGGCGAGGTGGTTCCATCATCAGAGCCGCCGACCCAAGACTGGATGGTGATTATGTGGAGGAGGAGATTGAGCTGGTACTGAAGCTTGGCTTGCTCTGCTCACACCCCTTGCCCAATGCTAGGCCTCGCATGTGCCTTGTCATGCAGTTCCTAGAGAGAGATGCATCGCTCCCAGCAGACTTGCAGCCTGATACTTTTTTGAGTAGTGATCTGGGTCAGGATTGGCAGGAAGAAAAGCACTATCAGGTTGCCATGTCATGTCCATTGACCACTATAACTGATCTTTCCAAAGGGAGGTGACATGGCTAGGCTACTTGGTGCGTCTACAGTGTGCTCTTGTTTAGTGTTGGTAATCCTCTGTGTACAGCGTGTCAACTTATTTGGAGTATTTGTGAAATTCCATGATGTTGTAATTTCATCTAGCATTGAGAACATATAAGTGCTTCCAGTTGTAGCAGTTATCTATATCTGATTTAGCATATTACCTGTTGAATGATATTAAGATGTTCTCATATTTGGCTTTTAAGCATCTAGGAGCTTTTTTGAGCCCATCGAAACAGGGCCACAGTATGTATCAAACCTCAATGAAATATATAATATAGTATATTATTTCAATATTATATTATTCAGATTATATTATGTGCTATTCAGACCTGCTACTGCTGAAAAGGTCCGAGTATTATCATAACGTTTGCAGCAATTACATTTGTTTACCATAAGCTGGTTAATAGTGATATTTACAAACCAGTTCATATATAATACTAGAGTGCAGTCTCCTACAATTGCTTCATCAAGAAACATTGTCTATTCAGATATAGTGAAACCAAAAGCTGCTTTCAGCTCTACCAACTGTAAACTCGCATAACATTGCAGAAAAAATAAGTTCAGTGCAACTGCAGTACACTACTGAGAAAATGGTTTCCTACTATTTACCTACCCCTACCTACAGAGTAGGATACATAGGGATTGGAATTGGACATACATCAATCGTAGCTTGTACATGCCGATCAAGCCACAAATTTCAGGCAGCGCGTATCATTGTGTATGACTTGACAGCGGCATGAACAGAACCGTGTTCCACACCTCACACACGTGTAGTTTGCAGAACTACCACAGACTGAGCAGTAGTGGCGTCGAGATGAAGTGCTTGGTGGACCTACAGCAGCCCTAAAATATGTTGGGACATGAGGAGGAACAGATTCCAAATTTGCCTGTTACAGTTCAGAGTGAAAAGAATTTTAAGTATCCTACTTAAAAAATAAACAAGGAAAAAACTTACAGCACAAGTACTTACTTCTTGTAGCACATCCATGAATGATCTCGCTGCCCTCTTCTCCAAAGCTTTCCCTTGCCTTGTCTTGCGTTTCATGATCTTGGATTGCTTCTTTTGCATGAGAACTGCAGAAAGGCAAGCAGAAAACAACAGATGACTTAACATCATCGAACTTTTGTTATCAGTGGGTAGAGCATTTGAGTTGAATGGACATCCACAGATCCGTCCACAACCCAAAAGACCTATATATAAGCATGAATATTGGAAATGCAGCATTTACAGAAACTGTGAATCCAGACCCTTTGCATTTAACAAGTTGTAGCTTGTGGAGTTCAAGGGTATATAAATGACTGGCTTTAGTGGCATTCTATATACCAATTAATAATTTGTTGTATTATTCATGCCAGAAAGAAAACTAGGAAAGTATCTTTCAAATACTGTCTTTCAGCATAGTTTTAATCTTCTTTATTGAATCCTTTGCAATAACAAGAAACAGAGAATGCTGTTTTTCCCTTTGCAAAATTGATACTGGAAGAAATATTAAAATATCCCATGGACTACTAGAAGCAATCTATGTTTGTTTGAGTACTCACAGTTTGCAAAGAGTAACCGACATTTTTGCATTGAGTTTCTACATGTGATCCGTACTCATAATGGCATTATTTTGAAGATAAGAATGAGAAAGAAACTGACCAGGGTCTTCCTCATCTGTGGATCCGTACTCATCATCATTAAGATCTACCA
>DXKC01003571.1:0-12508 GCA_031170775.1 Cymbopogon citratus
TGGGCCGGGCGTCCGATGCATTGGACGTCCGAGCGCGAGCAACGCCCATTTTCTTTTGCTCTTAAATTTTAACTATCCCGATCCCGATGTAAAACGGACAGGGGTTTATGGCCTCCTATATCATATTCTACAGAAATTTTGATCAGTCCGTTTGATCCAGCGAAGCCCTCGCTCCGCCTCCAACCTTGTCTTCGCCAGATCTACTTCGCTTCCTCTTGAGAGTTCTTTCCCCTTCTACAGTGGAGAGAGGCGGATAAGGGCGACTTCGAGGCGGATCTCGTTTCCGGCCCCGATTCCGCCGGTTCCTTCCCTCTCCGGTGGCCTATTCGGCGCCGGAGATGGGATAGGACCGGGGAATCGGCGTGCGGTTGTAGATAGGTTAGCTAGACCTAGGCTATGCTCGCCGTAGACTCTCGATGGTGGAGCTAGGGTTTGCGGGCGGGGTGTCGTTCCTCGTCGGCTTGGTGTTCCTGGAGGCGTCGGCGAGGCGATGGTGGCGACGGCGCAGGGGAATAAGGCTCCAACTCCTCCTCGCCCCGATGGTTCTTCTCTCCGGCTCCATCGGCGAGTTTGGGAGCTGTCGTTTAGGAGGCCGGGCTGGAACTTCGTCGCCCTTCAGGTGATGTTGTTCTTGCCCTTTGCAGATCTGCTTTTGAAGGATGCTGTGATGGCTGCTGTTTTGGCGGTAAAATGGCGAGCGGACCGAGCTCCTTCTTCCTTCGGCGGTGGTCGACGGCGAGCTTCGGTCCGGGAGCAGAGGAACTCGGGGCGTGTCCTCGGCCGATGTTCATTCAGCGGTGTTTTTCCTTGCGGCTCAAATCAAAGCCTCAGTGCGAATGGGGTTCCTCTGCTCCGGGTCTGGATTCGCCTCTGCTTCGACGATGACGACAATCGGCGGTGTGACGGCGGCGGCCGGCGTCGTGGTCTTCAGGAGGCTTCGGGTAGCATAGGGCTCAGGGTCCATTCTGTAATTTTTATTTTTCTTAGGGCCTTTGTGCAAGATTAGCAGAACAGCTGTCCATGTATCCTTATACGCAGATTATTTCGTATCCGTGTACGTTTTCCTTATCTAGAAATACAGGTATGTTTTATAAAAAAAAAAAACCCTGTCTTCGCCGCCCACTCCACCTCTCCCACTCCTACCGGCGCCGGCGCCGCCGCCGCCGCAATCCGCCTTCTTCCTCCTCGATCCACCTCGATGACCTTATGAGATGTGCGGCAGCGGTACGCTCCCTCCTCCCACTATCCCTCCCCGCTCCCGCCGGCGCCGCCCCTATCCACACTTCCGCTTCTCACCTCGCCGCCGAGCTCGAAGCCGGCGACGACCTACACTCACTCCTCTCCACGCTCCCGCCGTCGCTCCCTTCTTTCTTCCCTTGCCTCTCCCTCCTCTCGCGCCGACTCACCCCGCACTCCGTCGCCGATGCCCTCCTCTGCCCCGCGCTCCCGCCCGCGTCCCGCCTCCGCCTCTTCCTCTTCTCCGCGCTCACCCCGCGCCTCCGCTCCCCGCTCCTCCACTCCCGCGCCGTTGTCCCCATCCTCCTTGCCACCGACGCGGATGCCGCCATGTACGATGCCATCGCCGACGCCCAAGCCGCCGGCCTCCAAACCCCCACCGCCGCATTTGAGGCGCTCATATTCGCCCACGCCTCCGCCGGCCGTCACCACGAGGCGGTCGAGGTTTTCTCCCGGATGGAGGGCGATTTCAGGTGCCGCCCCACCACCTTCGTCTACAACGCCGTCCTCAGGGTCCTCGTTGCCAGCGGTGGTGTCGTTCCCCTTGCCCTGGCGCTCTATAACAAGATGGTCGCTGCCGGCTGCCTGCACAACAGGGCCACATACAATGTGCTCATGGATGGTCTCTGCAAGCGGGGAATGGCTGTGGACGCGCTCAAGCTGTTTGACGAAATGCTGCAGAGAGGTATCATTCCCAATGTCAAGACACACACCATCTTACTATCGTCAATGTGCAATGCCGGGCAGCTGAAGGAAGCTGAGAACCTGCTACATTCCATGGAAGACAAAGGGTGTCCGCCTGATGAAGTCACATACAATGCATTCCTTAGTGGGTTATGCAAGGCTCGCAGAGTTGATGAGGCCATTGAGCGGCTTGAGGCACTCCGTCATACTGGAACCTTTGTACTTGGTTTGAAGGGGTACAGTTGCTTGATTGACGGTTTGTTCCTGGCAGGTCGGTATGAAGAAGGATTCCAGTGTTACATGGAAATGTTGAAGCAAGCTGATTTCTCACCAGACACTATTCTATACACTATAATGATCCGTGGTTGTGCAGAGGCCGGACGAACCAATGATGCCTTTGCGTTCTTCGATGAGATGAAAGAGAAAGGCTTTACTCCTGATACCTTCTGCTACAACACGCTGCTGAAGGCCCTCTGTGATGCCAGCGATCTGGACGGAGCTCGCTCATTGATGTCAGAGATGGCGCAGAATAACGTGGTCCTGGACACCAATACACATACTATCATGATACATGGATTGTGCAAGAAACAGCTTGTAGATGAGGCAATGCAGGTTTTTGATGGGATGGTGGAAGTTGGTTGCCATCCAACTGTTATGACATACAACGTGCTCATCGATGGGCTCTACCGGGCACACAGGCTTGAGGAAGCTCGGATGCTTTTCTATAAGATGGAATTGGGAAATAACCCTTCCTTGTTCCTTCGATTAACACTTGGTGCAAACCAGGTGAGGGACAGTGAGAGCTTGCAAAAGCTGGTTGACAGTATGTGCCAGTCTGGGCAGGTGCTTAAAGCTTACAAGCTTCTTCGAGGTATAATAGACAGTGGTGTGGTTCCTGATGTTGTCACGTATAACACACTGCTAAATGGACTGTGTAAAGTGAGGAATCTTGATGGAGCACTGAGGCTCTTCAGAGAGCTCCAAGTCAGGGGGTTCTCTCTTGATGAGATCACTTATGGGACTCTTATCGATAGCCTCTTCAGGGCACACAGATATAATGATGCCATGACATTGTTCCAGAACATATTACACAGTGGTGGCATCCCTAGTCTGTCAATCTACAATAGCATAATGAGATCGCTTTGTCGGATGAACAGATTGTCACAAGCAATCAACCTCTGGTTTGATCAACTGCCCAAAAAGTACAATCTCTCAGCTGAAGATGAAGTAATTGCTAGTGCCCGAAAAAAGTTTGAAGAGGGTTCCCTGGATGAAGCAGTTAGGGAGCTAATCAAGATTGATCAAGAATATGGTTCGGTAAACTCATGTCCTTACACCATTTGGCTCATTGGCCTTATTCAAGCAAGGAGGATAGATGAGGCCCTCAAGATTTTTCATATACTTGAGGAGTCTGGCATTAATATCACGCCAGCTTGCTGCGCTCGTCTTAGCAAATACCTATGTTGGGAAAGAAATCTAGATTCAGCTGTTGATGTTATTCTCTATACATTGAATAAACGATTCATTATGTCAAGACATGTAGGCAACCGGTTACTTAGTAGTCTTTGTATCCGTCACAGGAGGAAGGACGCACAGGCCCTTGCATGGCGAATGCATCTGGTAGGATATGATATGGATGTATATCTTCGTGAGTCTACAAAAGGTTTGTTATACAATCAATAGAAATGTCAGTAGCGTTTGTAGGGCTACAGAGCTCGCTCTCGAGAGGGCTGCTGATATTTTTGAACTTTTTATCTGTACCAATTTGTTCTAGGAAACTCAAAGTAGGGTTTGATTCACTGAGTTCTTAGCTCTTGCAGTGGATTTTGTGACCCATTAATTCCATTGGAACTTCAATAATGAGGCAAGCATATTGATATCCTGCAACATATTATTACACTCTCTGAGCTTCTTTGCAATTAAAGTTGGGAAATTTTCATCCATGCCACCACTTGAGGCTCCTTTTTTTATTAATACCACCAAGCTAGTCAATTTTATGTGGGCTATTGTCCTACATGTCATTCACACATGCTGATGGTATATGAAAAGTACACCTCAAGTGGTGGTACAGATGAAAGTATTCCATCAAAGCTCATTATGCAGTTTTGTTGAGGCTGAAACATTTCGGTATTGTTGCTAATCTTGCCTTTTCTCATCTATATAATATAAGTGAAGAATGTGGTGCACCTTTCATGCATTAACAGTATTTGTACTAATAGTTGAGCTATATTAAGTTCTCTCTCTCTCTCTCTCTCTGATGTTGTTACTACCTTTTTTCTTTCGCTTTCTAGATTGTTCTGCTTTTATCAAACTGGTTAATTCACTGTTGGCCTGTTGTGGGTGAGGGTGGGGGTGGATTTAGCTGGATATGATGCTTTGCATGTAACGCTGGACCAGATTGGGCTGCATTCTGAGTTTACCTATTTTGTAATGAGGCTGCTCAGAACTCTTGTGTCAACTCTTATGTTCTTTAGTTTGATACAGAACTAGGCATCACATATTCTGTTTACATATTTTTCATTCTAGATGTACACCGCCAGTCAATAAAATTCGGGTAGCTTTTTCAGGACTAGAGAGTGCCCTCTAGATGTATGGTTACATTTTTTATCTTTACCAATTTTATTTTAGGTAAAACAGTGTAATCTAGATGTTCACTGCTTTCATATCAGTATATCACTTACAGTGGTTTGTGTAGCCCATCAGTTCAGTTTTTAACTTTAACAGCAAGGGTGTGATCAAAAATTCATATTCCATGACACATTACACCCCTTTTCTTGCTCCTCTGCAGGAAAAAAATTATGTAGACTTAGTTGTCTTGCACTTTTTGCCTATCTTGTTACTACTTTTAATTTACTGTAGGAAATAACATTATTTCTTTTTAATGATCATTATTTGGTCAAGTTTGTTAGCATATCATCATTCTAAGACATAACTGGGCCGGATAGTCTGGTTTGCAGGGAAAATTTGACCAGATGAGGTACTTCCACACGTTCCTGTTGGGATTTTGGGAAATTGCTTGCACACTTAAATCAGCCTTATATCTGTTGAACTTCCACTGTAGAAACTTTGAGGGAATTCACAAGTTAAACCCAATCCCATCCTTCACATGTTGTGTCATTTAAATGTATGAAGATATTTTCCGGCTCCGAGTAGTACTGGGCGATATGCCGTATCCTTCTGTCGCACCTACCAATCCCCTCGATCTTCACTTCATCTGTTTGCTAATCCAATTCTTCTCCTCGGATCTATAACCAGTGTGCGCTGCTGATTCCGATCCACCCAATTTCGACTGTGATTGTTGATTCCTTCGGTCCATCCCTCTCTCCGGCAGGGTGTATATGGCGGTGACACCTACTCCTGTCGCCTGGATTCGCCGGTAGCGACGCCTGCCCCCCACTGCTCTTCGCTGCCTCGCACCCTCCGGCGAAGGCTGCTCGTCTCTCCTCCTCCACCTCGGTAACTCAGGATCCATCTCACCATGCTTTATGAACTGCAACCCTCTGTTCCTTTCAACTTTCTTGCTCCTGTTCTACGCCTCCTTTTACCACTCCCTGCCATGAACGAAGATGACTCCAATGCTTCGGTCCCCTCGACAATGGAGAATGTTCCTCCAGATCCACCTCCCCCAACAGCTCCACCTGAACCTCTTGGATTTTCCCCAATCATGCCCACCACGTTCCATCCCTCCCGCTCCACTTCACCCATCTCCAATACACCTCACTCTCTGGCTGCCACGCCAGCTGCACAGACCCGCCGTGCTGAAGCTTCTTCCTCACGTGCCTCCACCCAGGAGGCCCAGGCTCTAATCAGTTACCTTGAAGCTCTCGGAGTTTCGGCTACACCTGCTGGTAGCCATGCACCCGCACCTTACAACCTCATGGTGATGGGCTAGACAAAGTTCAATTTCTGGGTCATGTATTATCTGCTAAAGGAGTTGCTGTTGATCCGGGAAAAGTAGAAGATGTTCTGAATTGGAAGCCACCCACTACTGTGCCTCAAGTCCGCAGTTTTCTAGGAATGGCAGGCTATTATCGTAGATTTATTCTAGATTTCTCCAGAGTAGCCAAACCAATAACAGAATTGCTGAAGAACCAAACAAAGTTTGTCTGGTCACCTGTGTGAAGAAGCATTTCAGAAGTTGAAAAAGTTACTAACAACTGCACCCGTTTTAGCATAGCCAGATATTGAAAAGCCCTTTGATGTTTATTGTGATGCATCTGGGATTGGTATTGGTTGTGTGTTGATGCAAGAAGGTCGAGTAATTGCTTATGCTTCCAGACAACTTAAGCGTCATGAAGAACATTATCAACTCATGATCTGGAATTAGCAGCAGTGGTGCATGCATTGAAGATTTGGCGTCATTATCTGCTGGGCAATACTTGTCATATTTATACAGATTATAAAAGTTTGAAGTATATCTTCACTCAAGCAGAGTTGAATATGCGTCAAAGAAGATGGTTAGAATTAATTAAAGACTATGATATTGAAGTGCATTACCATCCTGGTAAGGCAAATGTTGTTGCTGATGCACTTAGTCGCAAAAGTTAATTCAATTGCTTAACTGTGAAGCCTGTGGAACTTACATTGTGTCACGAGCTGGAAAGGCTCGGGATCGAAATGGTTCAACATGGAAGTTTGGGAAATCTCACCATACAATCTACTAATAGAGAGCAAATCATTGCTGCTCAGAAAGAAAACAAGGGTGTAGCTCATATCAATGAGAAAGTTAGAACTGGGAAGCCATCTTGTTTTAGAATTGATGATGCAGATGTGTTATGGTTCAAGAATCGTCTAGTAGTGCCAAAAGATCCTGAGTTACGTCAACAAATCCTTGATGAAGCACACTTGACAAGATTCTCTATTCATCCAGGAAGTAATAAAATGTATCAGGATCTAAAACAACAATTCTGGTGGACCAAGATGAAGATTGAAATTGCTAGATATGTAGCTAAATGTGACACTTGTTAGAAAGTCAAAGCTATGCATTTGAAACCAGCAGGAGAGCTACAACCATTTCCTGTTCCAGCTTGGAAGTGGGATGACATTGGAATGGACTTTATTGTTGGTCTGCCAAGAACAACAAAAGGGTATGATTCTATTTGGGTTATTGTTGATCGTCTTACAAAGTTAGCTCATTTCATTCCTGTCAAAGTGGGTCACTCTGCTTTGACTTGTGCCAAGATTTATATTGCTCAAAGTTTAAGTCTCCATGGTGTACCCAAGACCATCACTTCTGATAGAGGTCCGTAGTTTGTCTCCAAATTTTGGCAACACTTGCATAAGTCAATGGGTACTAAATTAATGCATAGTACGGCCTATCATCCACAGACGGGAGGACAGACAGAAAGAGTGAAACAAATTATTGAAGATATGTTGAGATCATGTGTTCTCAATTATCCAGATAAATAGGATGAATGTTTGCCTTTAGCAGAATTTTCTTACAACAATAGTTATCGAGAAAGTATCAAGATGGCACCTTTTGAAGCAATGTATGGTCGACAATGTAGAACTCCATTGAGTTGGTCTGAACCTGGAGAAAGGTGGTTCTTTGGGGTTGACCTCGTAAAAGAAACAAAAGAGAAAGTCAGACAAATACAAAATAATATGAAGATAGATCAGTCACGACAAAAGAGTTATCAGATAAAAGATGTCGATCACTGGAGTTTGCTATAGGAGATTATGTGTATTTGAAGGTGCCACCAAAGAAAGGAGTCACTCGTTTTGGAGTGAAAGGCAAATTAGCACCCCGTTATATTGGCCCATTCCAAATCATAGAACTGTCGACACGTGAATGTAGCGCCGACACACTAAATAAGGCCCTAGCAAGAATCGAAGAGCAGAAGAACGCTCTGTGATTCTCAAGACCTCGCAGGCAGTGCCGATCCACCGAGAGAAGCGTGCCAGCCAACTTGACCTACAGTTGATAAGGAGATAAACGAGATCAAATGCTGGAACCTGCCAGTGTGATTCCAGACAGTTCCAAGATATGCGGCCATGATAGCTGATTGAATAAGAAAACTAACTAGAGAGTTAGCTCCATACATGTAATCGCAAAAAAGAATAACGATATAAACAGAACAGGCTGTAAAGATGCATAATTCTTAGTGTAATTCCATTAGCCGATCATGTTTAATCATTATCAGGTATAAGTAGATAGCGCACATGTAAAGTCACTGAATAGACGTGAACTACCCCTAGAGAGACCGTGACGCCGCTCTCCACGGACAATACATCATCCCCCTCTATGAATAGACAAATCTAGCCGATAGCCGATACACAGCGCTATTCGTGGAAGCATAACTGGATCGGCTAGAATAGCCGATACAGGGTCCATGAGACAGGAATAGAATCAAACAAGCAAATCCATCTCAATCTAAGATTGGTCTAACTGGCCTGCGGTCCTAGATCAACCTTCATTAACTCATCCAATTCTAAACCCACAGCATATGACGATCAAGATTAGATAGGGATTGGCCGATAGAAGCATGATTCAAGCATAAAATAGATCTAAACATGATAACCACTTGAATCTAACAGGATGTGGCCAAATCTACTTAATCTTTGATCGGGCAATGATATTGTTGTATAGAATAAATCATAAAGAGCAGACAATATCGGTAACTTGATGAATCTACAAGCTTGCCAAAGCCAATAGAGCCGATAACTTGCAATAATAATTAGATAGACCATGACGCCGCTCTCTACAGATAATATATCATCCCTATCTAACGTTCTTGCTGCAATACTCATAGATAGACCGTGATGCCGCTCTCCACGGACAATACATCATCCCTATCCATGAATACTACGGGGGTTGACAATAACTCACCAGCAAGAGGACGCCGCTCTCCACGGACAATACCAGCCTGCCTGAAGATCTCGTCGAGAATCTACGTTACGTTACTCCTACTCGTACTCCTAAGGTACGGCGTGATAGCCGGTTTTGTGTTGATCGTAATGATAATTATTACAATGGCCGGGGCTTTATATTTATGCCTGGACAAATAAGAGTTCTGATGTAAAAACAACTAAAAACTAATAAAACTATGAAAATTTAGATAACTTGGACTCCAATCTTTCCTTTCTGTTGAAGCCCGATGTGTCTTTCCTTCTTGGCCGACCCGGATGCGGTCTCTTCCCAATTATGTGTTTAGCCGATACGCCTGTCGTGATGTTTCGGCTTTCCTTTATCTTGATCAACCGCTGCCACATCAGCTTCCATCTGTCCTGACACCTGGTCCTACGTATGATATTCCTCATGCCAAATTTCGGTGTCAACACATGCCCCCTAATTTTGGGATAAAATTGACTTTTATTCCAAAATTTCAGCCTTTCTCTCTTTGCCGATTATGCTGCATAGTTGATCCTCCTCATGAATGTTTCCCAACATTTCTCGACCTTCCATCTTCTGTTTTATATCAAGTGACTTTTACTTGGAACTTGTTCCAACTTAATGCATAGCATTCAATAAGATCTTTTCAACGGTTTTATTTTCTGAGCGTCAATCTTTGGGTATAAATCCAGCCTTTCTTCTATCATTTTAATCGGCAAACAACTTCTCCAAAGTGTTTCTCCTAGCCAAAACATTCCCCTTCTCATCTTCGATCTTCAAAGAACTTTAATCTCAATTCAATGGCTGCTGCAATCTCAGGAGGCGTCCAAGAGAAGAGGAAGAAGTTACTTCTCGTCCAACAGTTCGCCGTCGTCTTGAGTAAGATAATCTCTGAGTTCTCAGATTAATGTTCCATCCATGCTGCTCTTTTTCTGCTTTAAAAAAACCCTTTTCATTCATTCTTGAACAGGAATAGTTCTGCTTCTGATGCTTCGGCAGAGTCCATATCAAATCCTTTCATGGAGTTAGCCGAAGCAAGAAAGAAGATCGCCCGTATGGAAGGGTTTATAGATGATCTTGATTTAACCCTTCTTGATGCGGAGCAATCTATTGCAGACAAACAAGAAGACATCAGAATGGCCAATGAGGAACGAGATGCTGCCGTGATTCAAGCTGCAGGTAAGTTTCAATCAATATCCTTCTTTCTTTTTTCCTTTCTTTCTGAGATTTTCAATCATTCTTTGTCTCTTTTATTTCTCAGTTCTTTCGGCCAAATTAGAAGGACTGCAAGCTGCTTACACAAAACTTGTAAAGGCCTTGAAGACTCCTGGTTACACCCTTGTTGAGAGGGTAGAAAATGCCTTTCCAAGGCACCTTGAGATTGCACACAAAAGCATTGCTTTTGGTGCCTCTCTTGCCTTAGGTGCAGTTCAAGCTTCCACCAGTCAAGATTTCCGCCATCTCAATGTTGCGGAAGAAGACACCGCTGATGCTATGGAAGAAAATTCTGCGGCAATGGAAGCTGCAGGAAAAATTATCAGCGATCTGGCCAACCCCTACTACCCAATTTTCAAAGCTTGTAATCAGTAGCTTTGTAATTAGGGCTTGAATATAATAAATCCACTATTTGCTTTCTTCTAAGATGGATCCATCGAGATCGTTGATTGTTCTGTTGTGTTCTTTTTTCTTCCGAACTAATAGGAGCTTAAAGATAAATAGCCGATCTAGATTAATTCTAAAATGAATATGTTTTCCAAAATCAAGATCAGCTTTACGCAAAAATTCATATAGGTATTCATAACTTTGTCTGATACCTCCCATCCTTGAATGATTTCTTTTGCTTTCTTCAGTCTCTAGAAACAGTGTATCTTATCGGCTACTTAGCCGATCCATCTTTCCACTTTATCAGATGGAACCAATTTAGTGATCTATTTCTCGCTGTTCATATTTAATCCAATGGTCTAGACACATCCGCCCTTTTGTCTTCCCAAATTTTTGGCTTATAAATCAACCGCCCAGACGACCAAACTCAATCTACTAGCAATTCAGCCTTCAGAGTTCTTGCTTCTTGAGAAAAAACCCTTTCTTCCCTTTTCCTGAGTCGTGAAACCTAGTCAATGGCGGGTGACCACGGCAAGCGTCCTTTGGAAGGAGATGACAACGAACTCTAGCAATTTTTACATCAGCGCAGAAGGTATTCATTCTTCAACTTTTTCAATCGGTTTCTCACCCAGATTTGTTTTTTTGCTTACTTTCTTGTTCATTATCCATAGGCAACTTGGCAACCTCCTGAATGGTGACGGAGTCCGCTCCTCCAACCAACCCGCAGCATCAGCGGCATCTGCGGTGCCGCTACCTCTGCCGCAAATGCCTCCTCCTGTATTGGCGGTAGAAGGACATTCTTCGTCAAACGCCAAATCTGAAGATTCCGGTGATGTGTTACTCCGCCGTTACAAGGCAGAGAAGAATGAGGCGATAGATCGTTACTCCGAGGCTACCAAGGAGATAAGCCGGATGGAGAACGTTCTCACCGAGTTTCAACAAGCGCTCGAATGCACCCAGCAGGCCCTTGAAGATAGAGAAGCATCTTTGAGGGCGGCGATGGAGCAGAGGGCAACTGCTGATGCCCAAGTCACTAGTAAGTTTCTTTAACATCCTTTCAATTCATCTTCAATTTTTAATCTTGGATGTGCATGACCTCTTGATCTCTTCTTTTCTTCAGGTTTGACAGTGCGCTTTGAAGCACTGCAGCAGGCTGCTAATGAAGCCGCTGCCTCTGTCAATGCTCAGGGTGATGGCATCATGGAGCGATTGGGACAAATCTTTCCTAGGGCCAATGAAATTGCCCTCCATGGTGTTCATCATGGAGCTGCACTCGCCCTGGCTGCTGCTTAAGAGGTCACCAGCCATAACTTGCTTGGCCTCAATACCAATCTTCTAGAGGTAGTGGAGGCCATGGAGGAGCACGCCGATGACTTTGAAGCAGTAGCAGAAGACATAGCTGATGGAGTAGTTTCTGCTGATGTAGTGAACAATGTATTCAACTTGTAAAAACTCCTGAGTCGAATAAACTTGTAAATGACTCATGTAAATATAATGCAACTCCTTTCAGTTTATCCTTCTCAGTATTTCTCTAAAACTGATCCATCGATGTCTTAAACATCACTTTATGTTTTGATGTTTTTGCACTAGAGGCAATACATATAGTATTGGCTTTTGTCCTGATTGCAGGACTTGTATTTTTTGTTCTAAAGGCGACACACTTGTATCGGCTGTTTTACAAGCCAGAGTGTATAACAACTCGGCTAACCAAATCTGCTAAGCAAACAATTCATAAGAATCTGGGATTGCAAATGAACTAATACCATATGCTGAAGTCAAAACTCTTCAATCCTTTCTGCATCGGCCAAGAATATTTTCTTTTAGACCATTGATCTGATAGCCGATACAGAAGTCTCCCTGATCTGATCAAAAATCTTTTTGTGAGCCGATGATCCTGATCGGCTGTTGGTTCTCATCATAGCACCTGACAAAACCTCCTTCGTGTACTCTACCAGAGAAACACTGAACCCCTTCAAAATTCCAATCAGCAGATCTAGCCAGTGCAATTCCAGTAGACGAATCTTCTTGGACGACTTCTGTTCTATCCCCAATCCATTGGGTCAAAGTTTGATGCATTGTTGAGGGAATGCAACAGTTAGCATGAATCCAATCGCGTCCAAGCAATAAACTATAAGTCCTAGAAGTATCAACCAC
>DXKC01003574.1:0-10454 GCA_031170775.1 Cymbopogon citratus
GACACAGATGAAGGACAAAGATACAAAATCAAGCATGAATTTAGGCAATGTTAGCTTTCGCCCCAGCTCAAATTTTTTTCTGCGTCCGTCGTAACATCGCTGCTGTCTGCTTGTTTGTCGACTACAGGAGAAGGCATGGCTTCACGCATCACACCTTCCAAGAGGCCGTTTCAGAAAAATTCTTCAGACTACAATGGCCGGGGCAAGTGGCAGAAGACTAAGCATTCTTCTCCAAACAAATCTCAGTTCAAAATTGAGCCTGGTGTCCCTGTTTTTCGTATCCTCTGCCCTGCTTCAAAATCTGGTAATGTGATTGGCAAAGGAGGTGCCATTATTGCAAAGATACGGGAAGAAACCCGGATGAGAATCAGGGTTGATAGACCCGCCCCTGGTTGTGACGAGAGAGTGATATTCATAACTGCTGCCGAGAAGGATGAGGAAGCTAGCAGCGAGCGAGGTGGAGAGAATGATAGAGGTGTTGCTGCTTCTACTGATGGTGACCACGACAAGGATAAAGATAACAGCAAGGAGGAAAATGGTGATCCAGAGGAAAACAACAGCAAGGAGCAGAATGATGATTCAGAGAAAGGAAACGGTAAGGAAGAAGAAGACGTTTTCGAGGAAGACCACAGTACAGAAGAAAAGGATGATTCAGAGAAAGACCAAATTAGGGAAGAGAAGGATCATTCAGAGAAAGAACATGATACGGAAGAAAAGGATGATCCCTTTGTTGCAAAAGTTACAAAGTCGGAACCAGATAGGGTAATACCATCGGCACTGAAGGCTGTTTCGCTTGTCTTCGATAGGATTTTTGAAGTTGAAGATAATAATGAAACTGGGAATGCGTATGCTGCAAGCACTCCTGTTTCTTTGCGGTTGTTGGTGCTATACAGCCAAGCAGGTTGGCTCTTGGGGAAGGGTGGTAGTGTGATTAAACAAATGTCAGCTGATAACGGCTGTGAAATCCGTGTTTTGAGAGACAACCTTCCATCATGTGCATTATCGAATGACAAACTTTGCCAGGTATAATCTTCAGCACTGGATTTCATTGCCATGTTCCATATGGTTGTCTCTTTTCCTTTGATCATGCTATAAGGTCTCAGTTTTTACTGTAAAAATACTTACTTTTGCTCTTGGTGTTTCTTGATATATCATTCATACAGATCACTGGAGAGATCGACTCAGTAAGGAAAGGTCTCAATGCTGTATCTGAATTGCTCTTAGCTCATCCACCCAAGGAAACTGATGCGGTTGCTGGTGTTCATTCTTCTGGATCATCATCTCGTTCCTTGTTCAGCCAGTCTGAGGAATGCAATCTAACTTCCATATCCCTTTGCAAGGGCCACCTCAAGCCAATGGACCTTTTGATATCGTTGGTCTTCAACCTCCGTTACATGGCCATGTCTCAGTGCCTATAGAATCCCTCTCCTTTAGGATGCTGTGTCCACAAGACAAGGTTGGCAGTATAATAGGCAAGGGTGGAAATGTTGTTAAAACTATTCAAAATGATACCGGCTGTGAAATTAAAGTTCTTGACACTGTTCCAAAAACAGATGATCGCATCATAAGTATATCTGGACCTGCGGTAACCACTTCACTATATCCTGTTGCTAATTGTATTAGATTTTCATCTGTTCACATTTAATGCATTTTCCATCTGCTTACTGTGAAAAATGGCATTCAGCTGAGCCTTATGCTTTATTTTGTCAGACATCCATTATTTCTAGAGTTGTAAATTTTGTGGATCCATTTAGTTTTAATGCAATGTTGATACAGTTCTGCATGCTCTATTTACAAATTTCCCTCTTCACATTACTGTATGGGATACCATTACTAGGAATGGAAAGACTATTTTCTTGCAATTCTTTCTTGCTTAGCTACATTATGATTTTGTAAATTTGACTCTTGAGAGGTATTAATTCATTTGGTGACTCTTTCCTTCTTTTCTTTTTGCAATTCTAATGACAAAAGAATATATAAGATTTCCATGTACTTAGCTCCTAGTATTTCATTGTCGTATGAGGTTTACAAGGAGAGAATAGTCGGTAATGACTAATGTATCTATTTGCCTTTGCATCTGTTCTGTAGCATCCGAGTGATGGAATTTCCCCTGCACAGAATGCCATTCTGCATGTGCAGCGTAAAATTACCTCTGATAAGAAGGAAAGTCCTGCAATATGTAGGCTGATCGTTTCAGCAAACCAAGTTGGTTGTGTTCTTGGCAAAGGTGGTAGTATCATAGCTGAAATGAGGAAGCTTTCAGGAGCATTTATAGTAGTGTTGAGCAAAGACAAGATTCCAAGGGGTGTCCCAGAGCATGATGAAGTTGTCCAGGTCTGTTTTTGTTGTATTGTATCCGAGAATTGTCAAAAAGTAACTGTTGAAAGAAAGTATACCATACCTTTATCTACTTTATTTACTTTTAGTTATTTTTGGCTTACTATCTGTAAATTGCTATTTTTTAGATAAGCGGGAGCTGTGAAGCTATTCAAGAAGCTCTAATGCAGATTACTGCTAGACTTCGTAACCACCTTTTCCGGGACACAGTGGCTGCAATGGGGCCTAATATGCGGCCACCTTTTGGTTTGTTAGATTCCCAGTTTGGTCCATTTGCGGGAAACCATGAATCTCCATCCATGTTTCATAAAGATTTTATGGGACGACCATTGGATGGGATCTCTGCTCCTTGGACATTGAAGGTACCAAACTAACAGATCACACATGCTTGAGCTTGCGGCATGCATCGTCCTATAGACTTCCATGCTCCTTAAGATTCTTATTCTGAATGCAATTCTGGGCCAAATTTTGCAGGGCATGCGTGATCTCAGTGATCCAGTGTTAATATCTGATATCCCTGGAGCAGGGCATAGAGAAGCTGGTGGATTTTCTGGGTTTGTTTGTCCTCTCACATTTTCTTTTTCTGGGGGTATATACTCTTCTTAACAACTTAAGGAAGCATTGTGTTAAACCTGATAAGTTGTCTTTGCAGTCCTGGTCAGCCATCTATGATGCCAAACTTGACTACAGAGGTCTTGGTTCCAAGGCTACTTATCCCTGCTCTCTGCGGTGAGGATGGTGGTTGTTTGGATAAGATCCGTGAGGTCTGTATCCAACTAGTGTTTTGTGTATTGTGTCCAACTGATAGCTTAACAAGCGTGCTTTTGACCTGTTAATTAAAAAACTCGGCCGGTGGGGGAAGCTGACCTGTTAATTATTATGTGCAGTTTTCTGAAGCTAAGATAACTGTAGCTGAACCTATAGCTGATGGAATGGACACTGCTGTTTTAATATCTGGCACACCAGACCAGATGCATGCAGCCCGAAGTCTTGTTCAAGCATTTGTTATGAGCGAATCGTTTGCCCCATGATATTTTGACCGTCCATAGGTGACATATCTTTCTAATCTTTTATTCGTTTATTTCTATTTTCTAGCAAAGTGTATTTTATCTGTTGAAAGCAGCTGGTGGGATCTATGACGATGCTAATTGTGTAGGCAACGAAGGTAGTGATGAAATGTGGGCTCTGTCCAGAATTGGTTGTCAACAGGTTCATGTTTGTGAATACGGGTCCCTGTTTGCAGAGTGGCTTATGCTCCAAGAGGCTAATTAGGTTGAATATAGAGACTAGAGTCCCAGTATGTTGGGAGAATTATAGGTTGTTGCAAAATCTTCCATACTCATCACTTGATTTGAGATATGGAACACATTTTGAGTAGCAGCAGAAACATGTTGCTTATGCAAGCATCATGTCTATCTAACCTTTTTTTTGTATGAGATGTTAACATTATCTGCATTTGCAGTCCTGCTTATATTTACTCCATCCATTCCAATTTGTGAGTAGTTCTGGTTCTGGCTTTGTAGATACATAGCTTTTGCTATGTAACTGGATATACTGATATGTATCTAGAAATGCTAGAACAGCTTACAATTCAGAACGAAATGCTAGAACAGCTTAGTTTGGAATGAAGTAATGCTGATTGAGGTGTTGGGCAGCGTCTTGTGATTTCAGACCTCGTCTCTATGTTCAAACCTCTTTTCTTATGTATATATACAAACTTAGTATGATTGTGATGGTACAAGTAGCAGCCTTATTTTCCTTATAAAAAGGGAAAAATAAAAAGTAATGGGGTCAAACGTGTTGCGGCCAGGAATACTCAAAAAAAAAAAGAATTGGTGGCCTGAAATGAATGCAAGGAAGTCAAGCGATTGTAAAATACGGCCGTGTATGGATTTCGTCTGTAGTAGAGTCATTGGACCATATGATGTATGGTGGGCAAGGCAGGCACTTGTCACAGGCTGCATCAGTGTTCACTGATACCTGACGTTGGGTCCTTCTGTTGGTCTGTTTTCACAGTATATCCGTGCTGTGTGTAGACTGTGAACTGAACAGATTCCTATCTAGCTGTATGCGAAGGGAATTGGAGCAGTTCCTGTTTCATTTAAGCCTTAAGACGTAGGGATTACAGCTATGTTATGTTTGATGCACTACTACAAGAGTAGTATGTAACCATTGATAAATTTGCTATATATGTTATATATGTGAATTCTTCTTTGGGAAGAAAAAAGATGTGAATTTGTGCAGATCTGATAATAATTTATGGGATTTGCTATTTTTCAGGTGTCCAAAAATAGGATTTGTTTAGACAACAATTGTGAGACATGAGATGAAGATGTAACGGATCACACCTTAGTTGACTTTTTTTCAGCTATGGTTCAGATTTTGAGATTGGCGAGTAATCTTGCATCCAAAGTAAACGAGACAGAAGGAACAGTTGGCTTCGCAATTCATGATTCTTTTGTGTGCAATTGCATTAATGGCATGTTTGGCCTGCCTGCTGTACTTACAGCATGGAGAATCTGAATTTTGTGATTTCAAGATGATCCACATGCTGTCCAGATTTATTATGCATTAGGTTGAACTGAACCGCATCTTCATGTTC
The DNA here is from genome assembly GCA_031170775.1 of Cymbopogon citratus. Lineage (NCBI taxonomy): Eukaryota > Viridiplantae > Streptophyta > Magnoliopsida > Poales > Poaceae > Cymbopogon > Cymbopogon citratus. Next base: position 4,940 of record DXKC01003574.1, read on the forward strand.
CAAGTGTTGGGAACATGAATCATCATGGCAGCTTACTCTAGTACTGTTTGATGTCATATTCGCTGTCTTATTCCATCTTCCAGAAACTGGCATGCTATCTGCTGTTGAAAGCAAGATCCAGTTTACAGGGATCTAGTGTCTGTTGTTGAACCACATCCCATGTGAATATTAACATGGCCATGCCATCTATAATTCTCAAATACAAACATGAATTGCTACTAATTTATTTCATGATGCCAATAACGATTACCATCTTTAGAGTAAATTACTTTTCAAAGGATCAAACACCCAGTTTCAGGTGATTGTTTAACTGTTTACCTGTTATCCATGTCAAGTTGTAGGAAAATTAAGGAGAGGACAAAAAATGACAGCACGACATGGACCAAAATTTTTCTTTGACTATAACTTACAATTTCTTTCTACATACTTTCTCTCATATTTACATCAAAATTGTTTTGATGATCAGCAGATCCTGTAAAAGGTGGATGCTAATCACAGGCTGTCAGACTATGTATGATCTATCTACAAACTAAGAGCATTAAGAAGAGAAACTCTGCTCTGGATCAGTTTCCTGAACAAAGCCTCAACTCCGCTCTCAAGATCAACAATGTCCAACTCTAATTCCTGCAATTGCTCCTCCTCAAACACAGCTCTCCTCTTCTGGAATGTCTTGGAGACAAGAGACCACTTGCTAGTACTTGGCACCGCAATTTGTTTCATCAAGAGATGAGATGAAGTTTCTAGCATGGAGATCGCAATCTCTCTGGCGTCAGACAATAGCTTGATGAGCCTGCAGTTTTCCTGATCAACTGCAATGGCCTTCTTGTTGATCTTCTTGAACTGTTTCTGTGCTTTCTTCACCAATCGGATGTAGGACTGGATCATGACTTGGACAGCTGCATCGTCTCCCCTCTTGAGAGCCATCTGCATGTCCATGATGCTCATCTTGAGCTCTCCGAAGCTCTCTTGCATGGTGTTGCAGAGATCGAGCAAGACGAGTGAGCGCTCGAGCTCTTGCTCCACTGCTTTCCTCTGCCGTGTAGCTCGCCGATGCAGTTGTATACTTCTCCAAGCTTTCTGAAACCATGGCACATAGTTCCAATGGTCACAGATGATGAAGAAACTGTTGCCTTCACGCTCTGGAGCTGCTCATCAGCATCGATTTCGTTGGAGCGAGGGCTAAGCAGATCTGAGGTGGTAAGCCATGGTAGGAATGGAAATTGTAAGGTATTTTTGTTCTCTAGAAATGTAAGAGAAGAGAGCAGATGCTGAACTGCTTTGATGGTCTCCACCGGTCTGTAGCTCACCTCTTTATATAGCCAAACAAGAGGAAGAAATGGCATCACTGGTAGTGTCTGACAGCAAGCAATCTCATCAATGGGAGTTGTTGTGCTGCTGCAACAAAACCACCTGTCTGCACGACAACCTGATGCCTTTCATTTTGTTGTTGTTCAGGTAAGCGGCAAAATGAAGTGCACGGATGCCTAATTTAATGTTGTATCCAGATCGCAGCATCAGTGAGCAAGCTATGCAATGGGAGATGCAGAGCTGTGCCGACGCTGGTTGCTACTTGCTGGTGGAGGCAGCAGTTGACTTCACTGTTACATGCCTGCTGAACCTTCATGTGGCATCTCTGGCGACCTCAAGAGGATCCACATGCTACAATTTTTTTATGGCCTCAGTGGTTCATTTTGTACTCCTAATGAAGATTATCAAGTTGTCATGTTCAAGCTATCGGCAACAGGAATCATCATGACCAACTTATTTTCCAATTCACAAAGTGTGCATACGTGCATGCTCTAACACATGTTCAATGGAGATTGTTTTCTGAGAAATATACAACCCTAACAGAATATTGCTGACTCCAAGGATTCAACACTCATTTTTAGTTGTAATTGTTAACGTACTGGCTTCTTGGAAGTTGGAACATGCACACTTTGGCTGTTGAGAGCAGAATCTTTATATTGATCTTGTGCTTGCTGGGGAGGCACATCTCATGTGAACAAGAATATCATGACCATCTCATTTTTTTCATACTATCGATGAAGATGAATGATGTGTATACTTCTATAACAGTTGAATCATGGTGATGTGAAATTAAACGTATATGCAAGATAGGCAACCATAAACAAAGAAGTTCTTCACAGGAAATGGACCAAAAACTTTTCTTTTCAGTCAACTAATTTTCTGTACACTTTCTGTCACATATATACAACAAAATTGTTTGGATGATCAGCAATCCTCTAAAAGGCGGACGCTAATCGCAGAGTTAGAGTTGGTGTAGGATGTATCTACAAGCTAAGAGCATTCAGAAGTGAAACTCTGCTCTGGATCAACCTCCTGAACAAAGTCTCAACTCTGCTCTCAAGATCCACAATGTCCAACTCCAACAACTGCAATTGCTCCTCCTCACACACAACTCTCTTCTTCTGGAATGCCTTGGACATAAGCGACCATTTGCCAGGACTTGGCACAACTTGCATCGATAGGAGTTGCAGTGTTGATTCGAGAATTGTGACGGTGACCTCCCTTGCTTCAGACAGAAGCTTGACCACCCTGCCTCCTTCAATGCTAGAAGCAGCTTTGTTGTTGATTTTTTTGCACTGCTTCTGTGCCTTCTTGGCAGAGCGGGCATAAAACTGAACCCTGGCCTGAACAGCCCCTTCATCTCCTCTTTTGAGAGCCAATTGCATCTCCAGGACGATGGCCTTGAGCTCAGCAAAGCTCTCTTGCATGACACTGCAGAGGTCAAGCAGAATGAGATAGCGCTCGAGCTCCTCCTCCACCACCTTCCTCTGGCAGCTAGGGAAGCATGTGAGCTCATCGATGCAGCTGTAGATGCTCCCCAACTTTGTCAGACCATCGCTCATGGCTTGGACAGTCATGGAAGGTGCAGAGCCGGTCGCCTTCAGGCTCTGCAATTGTTCCTCAACATTGGTTTCACCAGAGCGAGGGCTGGAAGGCACACTTGCAGATCTCAGATGGAAGGCCATGGTTGTGATGGAAGTTTTGAAGCTTCTCTTCGTTGGGAATAGAAGAGAAGGCAAGCTGCTGCTTCTGTTGCTGCAATGGTTTCTTTCTGGCATTGTGTTTCCTCTTTATATAACGAGAGCTGGTGAAGCAGTTGAACATGAACCAGCAGACATCAGGAATCATTCTCATGTGTAACCAAGTGGTGACCTGCAACAGAAGACACACAACCCAAGAAGCATCCTAGTTAGTTGAGCTTGATTATGAGGCTGTCATGTCTGCATTTTTGGTAGCAAACTCACCTGCACGGGTGAAGAACGCCAAGCTCAGAAATCACTGCATCAGATCCAGATCATGGCATGCATTAATTAAGATGCAAGTTGCCGGTCGATGAGTGAGCAGCATGTTGACTTTGCTCACCCTCCAGCTCAAGCAGTCCGACTCCAGGCTTCCTTGCAAGCAGCGTGTTAACATCTGATTCTGATCTGATCACAGAAATACACGGTGGCTTAATGATAGCACTCGTGTCATGTCTTGGTCTCCCCAACCTCAATGTTTCTCCAATTTTCTAGTGTACTGGTGAAGGCATGCGGCTTCTGCACAATCAGCTTATGGTGCTGTAATGTCCCAGTTGCCAAGAGCAAAGAATCTGATTGATTGTGTAATATGTACTAGGTTTCTGTGGTGTCCATCCCTTCCAAACATTATGAGAAAAATATAAGTTCTTTTTATGGGAAACAAGAGAGAAACAGCAACAGAGAAGATAACTTGTTGATTCAGAAACAGCATACTTATTGCTGCTCCTCAGCTTTATTTTTTTAGAAAGGACGGCAAAAGTTTTGCCGCGATTTCTATTAGACGAATAAAGAAAAAGAAAGGCAAGCGCCCCGCCCAGTTTTTTGAAGTGAAAACTGGGCGAAAACCACGTATACAAATGTGGAGGGTACCCTACTCCAACTGCACCACTAGGTACCAGAAGCAACTCGACTCGCGCTACAAGAGTGTCAACTCAACTCAACTGAACTCCTTGCTTGGTCGGATTGGGACATCGACACAAGCCTCTGACCACTAGAACTCGGTCGGATTGGGTCATCGATCCGAGCCTCGACTTTGAAACCACTAAGAGCTCCACCACTGACACAGCAAACAACTAAAAACTAGCAACAAAACCTAAGAAAAAGCTAAGCGACTAGGAAACCAAGGAACACCTACTCCACCACTGACACCAACCACGAACACAGTGACGGAAACGACGAGCTAGCGCTGTCCAAAACAAACCGACCGAGTCCGAATCCACAACGACGCCTTCAGGAAGGTTACGACGAACAAGCGCCGCCGTCGTTCGTCCAAGACAGGACTAGGCTTTCACCCATGGAGAGTATTGGGGACACGATGCCATACGCAAAAGTAAATATTACATGCATCAATCAACTATATGGAGAATATTCACTCGGTTCAGACATTCAAAAGGAAATTCTGTGATGACATAGAGAATGGCAAGTCATCAACCAAATGTGGGATTAAAACCCTTCAAATGCCCACAAGCCCAAATATTTTAATCAATACTCCTAAGATTACTCTTCTGAATTCTGACTTATGAGCTTCAAGTCAGGATCTTGCTTATAAATAAACATTGTTCCTTTCATCCTTTACCTGCAAAGAATATTTCTTGCTATGTGCAAAGATATCTCACTACTGTTCAGTTCAATGCTTTGTTGGATCTCAGTTCACTTCACTTCGACCTTCGTCTGAATCCAGATTTGCATTAGGCACTCCCGATCGAACTGTCAACACTTCTTGTCTTCCAAAGCATATGTTCCTTCAACCCAGCTATGCAGCTCTGAAACGACGAAGGTCGAAGGATCAAGTTGCTGAGAGAAAAAGTTTAACTGAGGGAAATGCAGGACCAAAATCCATCACCCATTCCCGTTCATGGTGCTGTAGTAGAGACACTGGCAAGCAAATCCAGCGCATAAATTGAAGGGAGGAGAGATGGCTCACCAGATCGTTAGCATCACCCTCGTATGCGGCGCTTGAGGGCTGCGAGTTCTGCAGGCAGTGCCACCGAGCTTTGGCGGCGGTTGTGCCTGGGGCGTCCGTCCAGTAGAGTGTAGAACACCGTCTCACGGCTGGCGTGCTCCGACAAACCCGGCCAATAACTGGACCAACGTGATGCTGGGAACTTTCTCCACCCGGAACAAGGGTGGAGGCCAGCCATCGGGAGGAGTATCAGCCGGCCGCCGGCGGGAGTATCCGCTGTCCGATGTGCCCTCCGCCGCCGGCGACAATGGGGGCGAGATGGTGGACTCGGTCAACAAAGTTTGCAAATTGACCCCTTATTTGGGCCGTGACTTTCCCAGCAACCCAATTGTTCTTTTTTTTTTTGTCACACAAAAACCTCCTGTATTCTAAAGGAAAAACAAAAACCTCATCTGGAGGTGCTAAACCGCAGATTACAAGGCTAACAATAAAAAAATCATTACCGTTGATAAAAACAATACCAGTACTAACCTTCTTTCTGGCCTCTTTTGCAAAACATATATAA
>DXKC01003575.1:0-12014 GCA_031170775.1 Cymbopogon citratus
ATTTGAGATTGTTTAGTGGCCTTCTCAGATTTTAAGTTAGATGGACATAAGCGCCGGCCGCCGGACACCATCGGCAATCATGCCTGGGAATAAAATTAGCTTTGTTCTTTATCTTGCAATAACTTTATACATATTTAATTTAACCAAAAAAATGGGCTCCCTTTTTGTCCTAGTCAACTTGCTGTGTCATTGCATCTTGATTCTATACTGTCAGTGTTGATAAAAGACTGTTACAATCATACATATACACAATATTTTTCTGGAAGCAACACCTTCTAGGGCACCTGTTCAGACCCAATATGTACTTTTGTAAAAACATTTCTTTATGACTGGAGCAATAGTACATTCAGCATGCATCGAGCACTGACTTTCCTCTGGTGAAAAATTATCAATCCCAGAGCATGGCATGATCCGGTATTTCCCCTGTCAGTAAAATGTTTTATTTATTTCGTGAGCTGGAATAAACAATTGCAGAATCCAATCTCCTGTATGGCTGTATTGATGACCTTTTCCTTGATATCGCACAAGTATATTACAACTTGGACCTAGCTAATTCTGTCTCTCGCAACTGAGCATACATATCTGAGATTTCTTTTGCAAAGTATGCTTTAGCTTGCGGTCTCTTAACCTACAAATGCGTGGATATGGAGTGTCAGCAGCTCAGTAATTGAGTATTTAGTATTGGAATCTCCTCTAACCGAGCAAATGAGCTTTACCTTGAATGTTGGGGTGAGGAGACCATTATCCAATGTGAATGGTTCAGCAACAAGAGCAACCGCTTTAGCAAATTCGAAACCTCTTAGCTGGTACAATATATATGAATAAAGTCGTCAATAAGAAGGCACATCCGTAACAGACAATTCATTTATGGAGAGAGTATTTAAGGAGAAGAGTCACAGGTGCAGAATTATACCTGTGCTACCTTCCCAATGGAATCCATATCAGCCAGGACAGCAGCTCTTGCTCTAGGATCAGCACAGAGCTGTCTCAAGTCCTCATACTACATGTTACAAAGGGCAATTTAGAAAACATGAACTGCAAATCCAAAGCATTTATTTGTGGCTCTAAACTGTTTGAAAACTGATGTGATGAGGTAGTGATAAAAATCCTAAGTATTCATGCTCAGTTTACATTCTAAACTGGACCAATGTGAATCTGCTTTGATGAGCTCAAATAGAGGACAAATGCAGTAGTCCAATACTTTTACCTGAATTCCTTCTGATGCAGCCCAAGACTTCAATACCTCCGGTTCGACTGCTACAATGGCAACTAGGGAAGAGTTGAAACTATCACCTACATCCAGATCAATAACTTTAAGATGTACATGACGATACTTGATGCTTTCAGCTCATATGGATTCACGAGTATTACCATATATAAAGCATTGAGCAATGAACTTGCACTTAGCATAGACATTCTCAATCTTCTCTGGAGCTATGTACTCTCCTTGAGCTAATTTGAAAATGTTCTTTTTCCTTCAACCCAGAAAAGTACAAAACAATTAACAACACAAAAATAAAACTTAGCACAGACATTCTCAATCTTCTTTGGGGACATGTTATTTTTCCTTGAAAAATATTCTTGGCATCTAGGATGAATTTCAAACTGAATTATCGTGTCTATACTTAACTTTGTGTACTATATAATTGATTTTTGTGATGATTTTTGAAACATTGCAACATGGTATTTTAGCTAACGAGGGTGCCAAATCTGCACTCAAACTGGAATACCAAAAGACATCGTTCAGCTTTACCTATCTATAATTTTCAGACGCCCTCCAGGCAGCCACAAACCTATGTCTCCAGTATGTAACCAACCATCCTCATCAATGACCTCTCTTCTGCAGGTTTTCAAATACATAATAAAAGTTCAATGGATATATTTATCTGAAAGATGTAAATAGATGTGTGATGACAACAAGTTACGTTTGGACATCATCTTTATAGTAACCGCGGAATATTATAGGTCCCCTAACACAAATTTCTCCACGAGGATATGGTTGATCCTCTGAAGTATAATTCATTTCTGGGACGTCCACAAGTTTAACCTCTGAAGAAGAAAACATATTGCACATTATTAAAGACTGAAAACAATGCATATAGCCTGGCATCAAGCACTTTTAGGTTGAAGTGTTGAACCAAGTATAATTTGTGCAAAAATAGAAAGAATGGTGACATCTTTTTCATGGAACGCCATAATTTCACTCATGGACTACTCTATCTTGTTAACTGGGCACCTCAAACAAAACTGAACATAAAAATAACCTATGTAAGATGTAACTCAGGATAACATGAATGCATGTAAGATGTAACTCAGGATAACATGATACAAATGCAAGACTAACCCAGAACAGGTTTCTTCAGTACAACTATTCTCAAGTATCACCATAATTCAGTATAAAGGTGAGGAACATAAATGTAAATCAAAAGCATGTAAAAGCATAAACACACCATTATTTGAAGATGGATTCACTCTTTATGAGAAATTACTGTTGACATAAGAGCAAGCTCTACCAGCATTAATTCTACCTGAAAAAAATTAAATCAGAGCTTACCACAAGAAGGATTTGGAGATCCAACATGTCCAATTGATCTGTCACCAATATTCATTGTACTGATGACACAAGATGTCTCTGTCATTCCATACCCTTCAAGAACTTCACCGAAGCATCTACAGAAAAGAGTTAACGTTGTTTATTATTTAGGGTCATTTATTATTAATAGAGCCAAACTTGTTTCATATAATCATCAAGCCACCAAGTTTGCGCAGACGAATGCAGCTTACATTCTTAGAAATTCCATGACATCTGGTGACAATGGAGAAGCGCCTGAAGTCATAAGTCTCATTCGTCCACCGAGTCTAGCTTTAATTTTGTTAAATACCAACTTGTCCCACATAGGTGATGGGTTTGTACCTAACAACAGAAAGCGCAGAAGTAACAGTTCATTATCTTGTAGGTATGGAAATTTGGTCTGTTGGTGGAGCATGAATGAAATTTTGCATCTTTTAGTCCAAATGAAGTTCAAGCTATTATTTTTCCTCAGAGACATATCATATCATTAGAAGAACTGAACTTCAAGCTGATTCAGTTGTTATGGTCGAAGTAATATCATGTAAAAATATAGGATGGACTGTGTAACAAACTAATTAGGTAGTTCATGCCAAGGACAAATGATTCAGGAGTCAAGTCTACCAGTTCATACAGAGTCCATGAACAACATTGTGATTTACCATGAACTAGCAGGCTACACAAGAATTGCTGTATTGATTCTATGCACCTCAAGAAGAAATCCTGTTAATTAGTTTCTGAGGTAGAATTGTAGAAATTACAAGCTCAAGCTGCAAGCGAATGTAAATGGACTCTACAAAGTTGTTAGTCTGTTACCGTTTAACATAGCATGTCGCTTGGCATTGTATGCAGTATGGTACAACCTTTCTCTCAATCCCCCAGACTCCTTGACAGCATTCGTAATTCTACAAAGTGATTATGCAGCCACCAAGTTATTAGCACCAAGAAATAAGAAACAATAATCTTAAATAAATGACCTGCAATAGTTACACCAAATATGAAAAACAAAATCCAGGTTACTGATATTGTCTTACGCAGCATAAATTCTGTTATATAACCGGGGAACACTTGCGAATATTGTTGGTCTCAAAACAGCCAAATCCTCCATCAGCTTCAAGTTATCCTGGATGTTGATGTAACATAAACATACTTACCAAAAAGATGAAAAAAGAGCACAAAACTAAAGCTAAAGCAATAATTATGACAAACAGTAAGTAAAGACGCCACATTCGCTATTTGATAAGAGAGGAACACAACATTCAGTCGACAATGCAAAGCGAGCCAATATAATAGATTGTTAGAATATTAATCTCAGAGATCGAATGGCCCAAAGGTTTCATAAGTCATTCAACCTAGAAACGAACATAAGTATGAAACATTGCATTAATGAACTATTCAGCTCCTCGCTTTTATAATTCTCCATAATATTTTATCCATGCCATTTTGCTCACCTTATGTTGCTTAAGCAACATATAGGAGTCAGGGCCACGGTTGCTTGGTCCACATGACGACCATGAACACAACCATGAACCCAAATACAGTTTTTCTAGAGCTGACATGGTTATTCAAATAAAAAGAATAAAAAGAATGCAATGTACAAAGCTATCATCCTAGATAATTTCATATCTGCATACCCCTTGGTAGAATCCAATGGCAACACCATAGTGAAGCAATGCAACCTGGTTAGCCCTCTCATAGATGTGAGCCAACGGTAGATATGAGATGTACCTGAGGAGTGATACAAATAGCTACTTTCAATATTGAGTGCTGACATAAGCAGAACATGCTACAGAAGAAAGAAAAAGTTAACGATTTAATGTAAAACACTCACACGTCAGAGGGGTAAAACTTAATGGCTAAACTTGACCCTGCTACATTTGCAATTAAGTTCTCATGAGAAAGTACAGCTCCCTGGGAAAAGAATCAAAGATTGACAATCCAACTTCACCGGTTTGAAAGGTAAATGTAGAAGACTTTTGCTAGTGGAGCAAAGTATAATAAAAATAAAATATTGACGATTTACCTTTGGTGTGCCAGTAGTGCCACTGGTGTAGCAGATAGTGGCTATATCTTCAGGTTTTGGAGGACGGAAAGCTTGAGGACTCATCCTTCCCTGAGTTGAAGAAACAAAAGGAGTTCATAAAACAAGTTAACATGGTAAAAGGAGTTCATAAAACAAGTGAACATGGTAAAATAGCAATTAGACAGTGGTAGACCATTTTATTCAAAACTAGAACATGAGAGACAGTTTGTTGATACAGGGAACTCCTAACCAAAAAAAAAAAAAGCAATATGCCCAGCAAGCGCATCCTGGAACCAAAGACTTTTCTTGTTATTTTTTTATGCCCAGCATGCACGTGCTTGGGGCTAAGGAGGTTTTGTTGTTGTAAGTCCAGGATATGCACAATAAGTATGGCAATAAGCATTTAACATGTCTCCATACTATTACAATAAACATAGAACCATGAGCTTAACAAAAAGAACATGTTCATCCAGTAGACCAAAACCTGTTGCTTTGTAAGATTGTTCATGTGCTCTCATGTTCAGGGGGGGCAAGGAAACTTGCAGTTGGCACATAATGGGTGTTGGAACCTTTTCAAGTATATCAGCAAAGCACTTGTGGATCACAATGGACAAGAAAATAATAAGAATAGAGTAAGTGACCAAAAGGAAATGGCAATTTTACTTTTGAGGTGTTTCAAGAGAAGCTGATTTAGCCTATTTCAGATTAACAACAGTAGCAATGGACTTGGTATCTCTCAAAACTCCTTAGGTTCACATATACAAACAATGTGTGGTTTACGGGAACCAAAATGTACAGAACAGCCACTATGCAGTGCTAAGAATAGGTCTCCATAGACAAATATTTTTATGCAAAAACTCAAGGATCATTTAGCAAACCCACCTCGTTGTGTAGCCTGTTGTATGTCATAATTTTGCATTCAGTAGTTGCTGGTGCAGATGGCATATTTGAATCATCTCCACCAACCACCTATGCAGAAACAAGTTATTGAATACACAGGAAGGATTCAAAGCATATATAATTGTAAATTTTTCAACTTACCACAATAAGACGAACACACGGCATTTGAGTTATAAAGCTTAAAATCTGCAATCAATAGATAAACCCAAGTAATGAAACATGTTAAAGGATCAGTGTACTGTTTGTTATTATATATCACGATACAATACAGAAACTAGTAATTATTTAATTTAATGTTGAGGTAAGATATTGAAATCTCACAGTGCTTAGAGTTTGTGGCACACAGAATATAGCTTCTACTGCTGCATGGTTCACTATAAACTGAACTGCATCTGGACCTGAAGAAAGTTTACAAAAGAAATTATTAAATGAATGAAGAAGGGATCAATGGTAATTCTATGATGTGAACTGTGAACATACCAAGAGTATCATAAAGTGGCACAGATACATATGAGTATGCTGCACAAGCATGGTCAAGTATGATCCACTCCGGTCTGTTTATAAAATATAGACCAATTCGTGCACCCTGATTAAGGAAAAGAAAAAGGATACTAAAAGTAAGTTCAAATGACCAATTCATGCACCCTGATTAAGGAAAAGAAAAAGGATACTAAAAGTAAGTTAAAATGAATTAACTATTGGATACTAGAAGTGCTATGACCTAGGCTATCAGGGCCCCTTTTACTGTTATTACTATTGCTACACTACCTCTTTTTCTATGCTCTTTCATGACACATTTTCTGTGTTTAATCTCTTGCCTACCCCAACTTGCTTTGTACTAAAAGGCTTAGTTGTTGCTGCTGCGAATGCTAGAATTTCTTTACATAAGAAAAAAAGAAGAAAATTTCTTGTTGAGATCATGATGACTCACTTCAGGTATTCCGTGATAAATAAGACCAGAACCTATTGCAGTTCTGCTCGTGCTAGCTTCTCCATACGTCATCCACTTGTAGCTGCAATATTTATTGACTTAAAAGAGTAAACAATGCTAGACAAAAAAAAAAGAGTAGCAGAAAGGCAATAATCAGGCATGCATCAGGTAACTGATCCTTACTCTCCAACTGTTCCATCTGGGCAGATTCTTGTACCCAAATATCTACAATCTTGGAAAGTTTCGACTGCATATCTGTGGAATATAGCATACATAGGTCATTGTGCCTGATAGATGACTAAACCACTAAAGCATTTTCTTATGAATCATATAGTCTGCAAGAATAAGCATATTTTAGCAGGTTGCATAAAACCAGCAGATAAAAAACTGTTGCTCAACTTTTAGCTCTTACTTTACAATTGCTTAAAACGTTACAGGTCCATTTTGCCGAACTCTCCCAGCTCTACTAGCGAACTTTACAATCTCAGAGGTTATTTGGCAGAGAAATTAGTTTTTTCTGATGACTGGCAAATAAAAAGATAGCGCCATTTGGTTGAAAAAAAATCATTTGTTTGATCTGTTGAAAGTCATGGGCATTCATTCAATTGAAGTCAGATGAGAGAGACTGAGAATACTTACACAAAATTATCATGCAACGTTCCAATCTCTGGGTTTTCAGGGAATCTATTTATTAATCTTAGAGGCGACCATGCAGATCTGCAAGACAGAAAGAGGTGATGTAAACCACCACAAGAAGCAAAATGCAGCTTAACGTGTAAGTAACACACCTGTACACATTCCACTTTCCAGTTTGCAGCTTCTCAGGGAGAACAACACTGTAGCCATGTTCTGTTAAAGAAAAGGTATGAAAAAGTCAACTGCTAATGAAACCTTTGGTTGGATAAACTATTTCTCAAATCGCAAACGTGGCATTTTGCCTCTAAGAAATGGTCCAAGCTAAATGAAAAATGAACAATTGATGATATATATGGGACCAATGGACTGAGTGGACAGGTAAGAAACAGAACAGCAAACCATTCATGTCCATATTAATTATAAAAATTCAGTGTACTCATAAGCTTGCCACTGCAAGAATTAATCTCATAAGCTTGCCACTGCAAGAATTAATAGTTTATATGCTTCCATTTTTATACTATGCCATACTATTGATACATGTACAATTGGTGAGTAGGACCTGGGCATGAAACAACCCAGTGTCCTGTCTTGAGCACTAAAGTGGGTGTACCGTGATCAGCTGACACAAGACAATCAGGCAGTAGCAAATTCCAAACAGGCACAGAACAGCAATTTTTTTTCGGCCTTGTTCTCTTTGATGGAGGAAGTTAGAAAGTTAGAATTCGAACTCTTGTAGCACTTTCGTTTGTATTTGATAAATATTGTTCAATCATAGACTAACTAGGCTCAAAAGATTCGTCTCGTGATTTAGAACCAAATTGTGTAAGCAGTTACTTTTTTATCTACATTTAATGCTCTATGCATGCGGCCAAAGATTAATGTGATGGTGATGTGATGGAGAGGAGTTCGAATTTTTAGCAAAGAGAACAAGGCCTTCGTTCAGTTTCTGCATCAAAACTGTATGGTTACCCACCCCACCCACTCAGTCCAGTACGGAATATCAGATCAGATAAAGAAAATGGGTCAAAAAGGGACAGACATTCGGTCCAATCAATCTGAAGAGCACCACTTCGTTCAGCAAAGCAACACCCCCGATCCAGTTCAAAAGCGACGGTTCCATTATTTCTTATTCTTAAAAAAAAGTAGAGACGGTCAACCAATCGATCCGCTGATACATGGCGGCGGCGGGCCCGCCGGCACGTGCGGCTCGGCCGCCGACGGCCGACGCGACGCTCCCACGGCGGCGGGCTGCGGTGGGAACCCCGGACCGGAGGCCTCACCAACAACTCCGGGAGTCCGGATATTGTAGCAATAGTACAGGGCGGAGTAGGCTCGGAGGAGCCTGACACGGCACCGGCGCACCACGCAAGACGCAACGCCGCGGCGCCGCATTCGTTCCGGACTCCGGAGGGGAGACGATGGCCGATGGGGGAAGGGTAAGGGGAAGTGGGGTGGGTGGGTGTGCCGGCGTACGTACCGTGGGCGTACTCGGCGGCGGTGGGGTTGGCGGCGAGGCCGCATCCCGCGGCCGGCGGCGGCTGGTGTCGACGGACGTGGGCGGATGTGGACTGCTCCTGCTCCTGCTCCTGCCGCGCCATTGCTTCGTCCGTGTTGGGCTCGGCTCGGCTCGGCTCGGCTGGCGTCCGTCTGGTCGCTGTCCCAGGCGGCAGGCGTTGCGTGGGGAGGATGCGAGGAGGACGAAGAGCTAGCTGCCCGAGGTGGCGGAGGCGGAGACGGTTGTAATAGTAGTATACGCGTGTGCCTGGCGTGGGAATCGAAGAGAGCGATGCGTCGCCGTCGCCGTCGCCGTCGCGGCGGGGACGGCTGGGCTGGGCTGAGTCGGGACGGTGACGGACTCCTTCCTGCTCGGCGTCGCCTATCGCTTGCAGCGTCGCGCTCACCACAGATATGGCTCGCTCGCTTTGCCGTTGGATGGATGGGATTCATGGACATGGATATTATGGGATAAATAAACGGTTTCTAGATGGATGCGGATATGCGACGCGCGCATCGCATCGATGTTCTCGACGCCTTTTTGGAGCCGTCTAGGGAGCAGCGCATGCATGGATAAAATAATTTAATAAATTTAAATACTGTAGTTGTTGTCGAGTCGGCTTCGTCTCGTCGTGCCGTGCGCCGCGGCATGCCATGGCACGGCACGGCCTGGGAAGAACTCAACAGCAAGCAACGGACGGTGTGGGCGGCGGCGAACTCGTGTACGTTCCTTGCGTGCGAGTTGCGACGAGTAGCCAGCGGCTTCGACGTGGTTCTAGACAGTATGATGTGGAGACGCAACGTTGTAGTAGTACCAGTACGTACTTGGCCTGGTAGTAAACGGCAGATGAGATGAGAATGAGGTTCGTACTACCAGTACTTGGTAGGGGTTGCCATCAGCCCCATGCATCGACATTGATTCATTGCTACGAGCGAGTCTGCTAGATGTCCCTCCACATTGGGGCTTTCTATAGGATCTGTATGCGATCATCATCAGACAACCGAAATCAATCAATGTTCTATAAACATTGTATTTGAGCGTTTTACCGGCAAGATAATTAAGCACGCTCTATGTATTTGGACAACAGTGGGAGAAGGTCTCAATCTCGACCTCCAGGTACGGATAAGAGATTTTTTTTTTCAAAAAAATAAGACAAGATGTTCACGAGTACATCGGCGTCGTCGCTTATGTCAAAAACCTTCTTCATTCTATTTAAACTACGTTGGCGTGGTAGTTTAGATAGTTGGTTGTTGTTCCTACAAATTGAGGCTCATGTGGTACGGTGTAGGTGGAACCACTACGAAACATATAATTTTAATGAGAAAGACGTGATCATCAGCAGTATAAATGACGACAAAATGTTATTACCACTACTTCTCATAGTTGTTTAACCTAGCCTCTTGAACTTCTACAGTTGTCTCATCTATTAAGCTGCTAAATTTCCTTATATTAAAAAAAGGCTAGGTGAAACACACCGCTTCAAGAAAATGCAATATTTTCTAATAGTTGTTGTTTCAATGAATTGCTCCCTTAAATTCTAACGATTTATCTCAATTTAGTAGAGAGCAAATGCTTGAGTGACTTCGATGATAATAATATATAAAAGTCACACTCACATACCCTTAGACTAATTAAGGAAAGGGTAGTTAATTTGCTCCCAAATAACGCCCTACATACCATACAATGGGAAATTAGCAAAGTTGATAGTAGTGTACTCCGTAGTTCCTAGGCTTGAGCTTCATACAAGTATACGCTGGCCCCTTTCGGTTTCATATAATATGGAAGTGAAACTCGTCTTCGTTCCATACATGATACATCCATCATATCGGTGTGCACTGTGCTCATATCACCTCGAGCTTCAGCTTTGGTTCGTTTCTGTCCCCAACGATCGTTTTGGGGCATTGACACTACATCATTTTTCTTTCTAGGCAAATCATGCTTGACGTACGGAGCTTACAGGCAATACTCCGTGGAAGTAGTACAGTACAGTTTTTTTTAAAAAAATGCAAATAATTAACAGAAGTACAGTTGACAAGTCGACGTGGAAGTTGGCGCGCACCGGCCCATGAGATCCCAGCCCAGGCCCAGACGTTTCCTTTTTTAGAGAGAGTGGCCCAAATGTTACGTGGCACCCGCATATGCATGCTCCCGTCTCCGTGGCCGCCAATCTATCCAGAGAGACCAGAGGCTACCAGGGAAACTGCTCGTGACCGTCTAAAACACGGCAAGGAAAACCAAAAACCAGAAACCCGTGTCCCTTACACGAGGGCCCCATGGACTGACGGTCCCACTGTCATTGAGAACGGGTACACGTGTGTCCGTTCCTCGTCCAACGCCCCGCAGCCCAATTCTGTTCCTGCCTCCTCTGCCGCTCGTGACGGGGGAATCACGGAACGCGAATCAATAGCGCACAAATCTCTCTCCTTCCCAATTCCCAATCCCCAATCCAGTCCGCCCCGATCCGATTCCACAACCCGCACTCGCGGCCGCCGCCGGAGCATCGTCATCGACCAATCTCGCGTGCTCCGCCGCCCAGCCCGACCTTCCGCTGCGCTTTCCCGACCACCGGGGACCGCGTTGACAGGCGCAGCAGAGCTTACAGGAACCGGGGGGATTGTGACGTGCGTGAAGGTTTCCACTTTCCAGCCATGGCGAGCGCGGATCTGCTGAGGAGGGAGGAGGAGTTCTACTCCTCCCTGTTCGACACCCCCGCCAAAGGTACCGCCTTTACCCACCACGCTCTCGGATCCCCAAATTCGATGGATGGCGATGCGGATTTTCGCCCCGATTTTTGTGCTGAAATTCGTGGCGTGTGGACGCAGGCGATGGCGCCAGGTCGCGCTCGCAGCTGATCGAGAGGAAGATTGAACTCCTCGAGGATATGGCCACCAGGGTGAGGATGCTCGTCCTGATTGGTGTTTTTTTTTGCTTTCTGTACCTATTGCCATCCTTTTTCTTCTGTGATGCATGCTTAATAAGTCAAAAGTTTTCTGTGCATCTCCTATGATGACAAATAAAAAAAAACGAAATTGTGCAAAATCACATATTCTATGTTTGCAGGATTTAATGTAATGGAATATACGTCTGATGTAATATGAAGCATTTTTTGTTGTGTATATACAAGGGTCAGCCGGTTGATGGTTTACACATTACAATGCTATACACAGGTCAGTAACCGGAGATCACGAAAGTGGATGAATGACCGTTTGCTGATTGAACTTGTCCCACGTCTTCATGTTGAAGAAATCAAAGGCCTTTTCGCTCCTCCACCGTGGGGTAAACTCCAGATGCTGCCTTAGTTTCATCATGGCAATGAACTTTGCTGTAGTACTTACATGGCTTGTTGTAAATGTTTTATATCATTTCATCATGTATACGTGTGCTAGAAAAGCTCTGCAGTGTGTTTACAGGAACGTAAAGACCATATTCATCTTCTCTTAAGCATGTCCATTTTAAAAAA
>DXKC01003577.1:0-25678 GCA_031170775.1 Cymbopogon citratus
GCGGAGAGCACGGTGGCGGCGACCCGGTGGGACGCGTGGACGCCCGTGACGCCGACAACGCGGAAGTAGTAGTCCGGCGCGGTCTGGCCGTAGCCCACGGGCACCCCGGACGCATCCATCACGTAGGCGTGCACGTGGTACGACGCCTTGGGGACGTCGCTGGCCACCCTGTACCGGAGCGTTGCATCCGCGCCGGCGGCGTACGGCTGCCGCGGGGTGATCTCGAACTGGCACGCCTTGTCCTTGCTCAGGTCGTCGCTGGCCTTGCACCACCCGCGGTCCTCCTGGCTCGCCGGCGCGTAGCAGAGCGTCACCTTCACCGCCTTGTACCCGGCGTCCGCGCCGGCCGACGTTGATGCGTTGAGGCGCCATGTTACGGTGATCGTGTCCTCGCTGGGGTGCAGGACTGTGAATTTGACATGAATGCAGTATGACATGTTTGAATTTGGGCGGACATGTGCCCGTTGGAGCCTCCCGACCCTTCACCCCCTCCGGGCGACGGCGGCGGCGCTCATGCTGCCCCCGCGCTGATCTCCCTCCCCTGTCCATTCCCCTCCAATCCAACCACAGATTTGTGTTCCCCGGTTCCCGATCTACCACTTCATGGGTGTCCCTCGGGGAGCTCCGGCTCCAGCCCATCGGGGGCTTCCTCTCCAGCCCCGTCGGCCGCCACCGCCGCCCAGGTTTGCCTCGAAGGCAACGTTGGCCGTAGCTGCTGCTGTTCCCAATCGGCGCCCCTGTAAGGTCTAGGATGGCTAGAGGGGGTGAATAGCCTATAAAAATTTCTACAAAACCACTAAGCAACTTTGATTAGTAAAACAAACGGCGTAAAGCGAGTTTTGCTTAGCCTACAAGGTGTTGCAAGCCTCCTATTCACAATTATAGTGTCACTATAGTCTCTAGTTCACACAAGAGCTAAGTCACTACTTTCTATTCTACTGAGCAAGCTAAACTACTACAAACTATCTACACAAGCTAAACAAGCTACACTAGAAAGATTGTGCAAAGGGGATAGGAGTTGTTATACCATCGGTGAAGAGTAGATGTCGATGTAGCCAATCACCAAGATGGTACACAAGCAATCAAGCACACGATGTAGAGCCAATCACCAGGAGACAATTGATGACATAATTATTTTTGTTCACCCGGTGTTCACTTGTGCACCAATAAGCTACGTCACCGGTATCGACCACCACCTAGATGGTTCCTTGGTGTGACCCTTAAGCTACTTGCCCCGCAAGGTAATCCCCCGTAAGGGAACCGCAAGACACCACTCTCAAGTGAGGTACTCAATAATACACGCAATTTACTAGAGTTGCAATTCGACGCTCAGTCGGGAAAGCACAAGAACCCCTCAAAATCAACTGGAGTTGGGCAAGAACAATCACCAACTCTTCCCAACGCCTCCAACAATCTCCAAGCCGGCTAGGAGCGGTACTCTCCAAGAGTAACAAGAAATCCACCGGCCGAACGATCCGCAAGTGCCACTAAATGCAAGCACGTATGAAAATGCACTCGGATCACTCAATCTCACTCAAGATTAGCAATCAAGCAAGAGAGATGAGTAGGAGGGCTTTGCTTAGGCTCACAAGAATGTCAAGTATGTCAAAAATGCCAAGAGAGATGGCCATGCCCCGGCCACCGAGTATTTATAGACCCCCTTGAGCAAAAGAGTCGTTGCCCTCAAAACTAGCCGTTATCGGGGCCGCCGGACGCTCACCGGACGCGTCCGACGCGTTCAAAAAGGACGAGCAAAACCTCGGGTTAGTGGCAGCACAGAAACAGATCGCCGGACACTCCGGCCCTCACCGCCGAACACGTCCGGCCAGTTAAACCACTGTGCACCGACGAGCTAACCAAGTAGCCGTTAGATTTGAAAACCAAAGCGCCGGACGCGTCTGGTGCGTCACCGCCGGATGCACCGCAAGCTCCGGACGCTTCACAGAGACTACGAGTTATAATTAATCGGACCGCCGGACGCTCCGCCGCCAAGGGCCGGACCTGTCCGGCGCCACTGAGCCGCGTGCCACACAAAGTGCAGACCTCCGCCGGATGCACATAACCAGCGAGAGCGTCCGCCGAGTTAAGCTCCTCACGAGCCGTAGCACAACACGCGCCGGACACACCACACAACGTCCGACGCACCAGGGTTCAGCGTCCAGCTCTTAGGTTTCAGCAAATCTCAAGCCCATGCCGATGCAACCTTCGCCACCTTTGCAAATGTGCCAACCACACCAAGTGTACATCTCCATTGTGCTTGTGTGTTAGCATTTGCACAATTATTTTCAAAGGATTTTCACGTTAGCACACTGGGACCTAATGCATCATCAAGAATGAGCATCCTAGTGGCACTTAGGAACCGCAACCAAAGATTTTCCCTCTTAATAGTACGGTTATCAATTCTAAACCACTCACACCCTCTATGATGTCTTGAGTGCAAAATAAAATGGCCCTATAGCTTTTCACCTTTTCCTTAGTCCATTTTGTTCCTTCAAACCACCAAGTCTTGAGCACTTGATCATCTTTTGGATCACACCATCCATCCACCATGATCATCACAAGCTCCTCACTTGGCTATGACCACCTTCTCTAAATTAACCACTTAGATCAAAGTTTAGTCCTAGGGTTTCATTAATTATCCAAAACCAAACCAGGGCCTTTCAGTCTCCCCCTTTTTGGTAATTGATGACAACCCTTTCACAAAGAGATTTTATGATAAAAAGTTTTTGAACTTGCCATGTTTGTCCAAGCTTTTAAGCACT
The DNA here is from genome assembly GCA_031170775.1 of Cymbopogon citratus. Lineage (NCBI taxonomy): Eukaryota > Viridiplantae > Streptophyta > Magnoliopsida > Poales > Poaceae > Cymbopogon > Cymbopogon citratus. The sequence continues at coordinate 2,763 of DXKC01003577.1, forward strand.
TGTAAAGAAAGATTTAGACAACCATCACAAATTCAGTTTTGGTAGGATTAGCTCCCCCTACATGTGCGTATAGAGTTTGGATTGAAAGCTTTGCACACATGCTAGGTTTGAAAGTTGTGGGAGAGTAATTCTACCAAAATGGTACTAAGGTGTAAGAGTTAGACCTTTGAAGCGTGATACCAATTGGAGTTGTCATTTACACCATCCTTAGCACCATCATGAGTAACTAGACATTGATCAAAACTCAAGTACCCTGTAAGATCAACATTATAAGCAAAGAGAGTACTTGAACCACTTGAAAGCACAGAAAGTCTAGTTACCTCCTATGCATGCTAGTAGATCATTTCACCATCCAAGTTCTATACTAGCATTGCACCACACAATCATGTATGGGAATTTAAATACATGTGCAAGAGTAAGTCATATGATTAATGCACATTCAAATGGAACAAATAGTTTATGAGCTTGCTCCCCCTACTTGTGTGCTTTAAAAAATTTTAATTTACCCCTTTCCAATCTCTTTGCTCCTTATCTCTTTGTGACTTATCTCTCCCCCTTTGTCATTGATTACTAAAAAGGTATGGTAAAATTGTGGAGAGTAAGTTACATTAGTTCTTTTGGTGAGGTAGAATCAAATTTTATCAAATTTGGCTCAATCTAGATAGCTTGCCAAATATATTCAATTCGGTTTGAACTAAAGACAAGCTTCTTCACACCTCACTAGAAGGGTTATCTTGCCTATGTTGAATTAAATACTTATAGCAAGTTCTCTAGATTCAACACTAGGATTGCAAGCCCACAAACATGTCATATATCACCACTAGATCATTCAAGCATAGAAGCAATAGTGGTACCATATGTCCATCAAATTCATTTGATTTTTCATGAATGCACTTAGAATGCAACTTGTATGTCTATATGATCTAACAAGTCCTAATAGCACATGAATGACATGACATGACAATACAATTTCACCTTGCTTTGTTGTTGGTATTTCTTAACGTATGTAGAGAATCCGCAAGCGTATGGAAGTACCATTGTAGCCTTCACCCGAAAGTATTTAGGGTATCGTATTTTCCACAGGAATAGAGGTATTTCTCCTAGCTAGTTCGCCCAAGGAACAACACAAGGGTAGGGATAGAAAGGGTGTTGAGATGGATTCCTATAAGTTTTAGGGTCTTAAGGATAGTTCTGCAATACTCCTACTTGCTTACTTCGGGCACCGGCTTATACCTGGTCTGCCAGGTACCTCTGGCATACGGCTCTACGCCAAACCCGGACGTGGGGGATTACAAAGGTCACTCCCCGCCACCTACCACCTCAACTGTATGAGAAAGGTGCAAACGAAGGTAGCTCTAGCCTAGATACCATGTCTACGCTATGACTACTACTCTAGCGTGTTAAAAAGGCTTACCCGTCTCCGGGGTCCTTCTACCAGCGCATTCACCACAAGGACGAACGACGAACCCGCAAACAAGAGAAGGTCAAACTCAATTAAACAAAAGAACTTTATCAAACTATAAGAAACACGAATACTCACTTAGCCAAGATCCCGTTAAGGAGCTAAGTAGAACATCCATAGAGGTACAAGTTGGAGAGACACCGACAAGTCCGGCACTTCCCGCTCCCGCACTCACATCTCCTCTCTAACTCTATAGCTAGCTAGGGCCTAGGCCCTTTAGATTGGAGCTCTAGAGGTAGTGGTGGCTCTTCTCCCTTTTGTGTGATGATGGAATGAGAGGGGGAGGACCCCTCTACTTATAGGTGGGAGAGGGGGATTATTCCATGGAATATTCCTCTCCTAAATGCCCCAAACCAACCTCCCTGGATCCAGGTACAGTGAACTTGGCAAAAACGAACCGCCATTGAGGTTGGGCTGTCGGCATGGGCCACCTGGCCAAAGTTGGGCTCGATCGGTGTCGGCAGTGCACCGGCCGGCCCCCTGCGCCGGTCGGCCCCCTCTTGGCTCGGTGGGCCTCAAACTTTGCCAATGTCATGGGCTTCGTCGTTAGCTTCGCGTGATGGGGTAGTTTACTGAAAACGGACTCCGGATGAGGAAGTTATGGCCATTTTAGTGAACCCCGCTCTTGCATCCCGAGACGTTCTTGGACTGGGTATTGGGCCTCCACTTGTTGGGTTTATGAATTCATGGTTGGAGGCCCATATCCCCTGGTAAGTGGGCTTTTCTCCTTGCTTTGCTTGTGGTCCAAAATAGATCTTTGTTTATCTTATTCTTTTCTTTACTTTGGATCCATTTTTGGTACTTTTTCATGTTTGTCCTACAAAACAAGAGAAACACCAAAACTTATGGAAATCGTTAACATAAGTCCCTATTCACTAAGTTTGGTGTACCTTTTAGATTCTAATTGGCGGTTTAAGGACCGCCAACAAGTTCCCCCACACTTAGCCCTTTGCTCGTCCTCGAGTAAAGTTTTAGGACTAAGATGGGTCATCTCCTTGATAAATAACCTGCATACAAGATATTCCAAGCTTCACATATACTTGTGAACTTTTGGATTGTCTACTACATCATCTTGGGTAATTGAATAATGGAACAACATGGATTCAAATCCCCTTGCACCAATTAGTTCAGAAACTTGTGTTTTCATAAGTTTTTTTTGAAAAAGAAAAGGTAGCCTTGTTCCTCAGATGATACTCTCGAGTCGCTCATATATGTGTTTGGTTCCTTACCAAAGTATTTTGAAATTGCCTTCTTTTCATAACCTATCTCTAAAGTTTTTGAGTGGAGTTTTGGGTAGGTATGAAAGTGGGCATACTTGCATCACATATATTGTCAAGTCAAAAACCAAACCACATGGAGATACAAGTCATACACTTTGATTGAGATGTGCAAGTGTGTGGAATGAAAAATGTTTCCTAATTCTAAATGTTTTTAGTACTCCATGCATCATGACTCTCTTTATTAGTAGACGGATGATTCTTGGCAGAGTATGGGCTATAAAAAGAAATATTCATTTTTTTAACAGGGCTTTGAATTTTTCCGTTTGTTTATTCCTTGGATTTTTTTCTCTCTCATGCCCTTGGCATGGATGTTTGTTTTTTTTTATTTTTTCATGTCCTTGGCATGGTTTTTTTTCTTTTAGGCATAGCCATATCTCTCCTTCTAGCAATAAAAACTTTGAATGGAGAGATGTCATGATGGAATGCGAGGAGTAATTATATGGTGGGTAACGAATGCATGACTCTCAGGGTAAGAATCGGCATTTTTATTTGGTCGATGAGTGCACAACTCTAATGGTAAGAGTTGGCATTTTTTTTGGTGGACGAAAGGGTGCATGTTGTGCGCAACTCTTAGTGTAAGAGCCGATATTTTATTTGTGGGTGTGCATGAATCTCAATCATGGGTGCATGACCATAATCTCACATAGGTTACAACAATTTGACCTAACTCAATGATTTGACAAGCAGCATATAACTAAAGGTTTGCATAATTGAATCATGTCATATGGCCTTGGTAGGAAATTCTTTATCATTGAGGAGCATGCTATCATTTTTTTTTTCTTTTGTAAAATAAGTCCCATGTCCTTCATAAAAATGCAAGGTTCAAATGATCCAGCTATATCACATACTTCAATTACTTAGATAACATGGGGTCCCTACGATAGTTGTTCACAAGTTATAGGAATATTGGCGAGGAATAAGGAGTATGCAAATTTTCTCAAAGGATAGCATGAAGATGGTGAGTTAAATGTTTTAACTTTTTAATTTATTTTAGATTTAAATTTCAAAACTTTGAGAGATATGAGGTAGAGTTGCACAAACCATCATTGAAGATGAAGGAGATAGTGAGAGTCGTTTGTCTTGTCCTTCTGTATGATGGATCGTTTGATGTTTGTGCAATGTGTTGGGGAGATCTTAAATTTGTTTTAGTTATGCTTGAGAGATCTCCCCCACACTTATTCTTGTACCTATTTTGTTAAAAAAAAGAAACAAGCAAAAACTCTACCAGAATACTAGGGAGCCAAATTTTATTATTTAAGTTATTACTATTTAAATTATTTTTATTGATTTTGCTATTTATTCTATTTTATCATTAGTATTATTTTTAACTTGTTCAACCAACTTTTTATTAAAACTCATACAAGGTTAATATAGATATGCGATGAATCTCCAACCTTGATTTTATCTCCATCATAAATTACTTCTATTATTTATGACGTCAACTCAAAGTTCATTAATCAAATTTCAACACCATGTCAAAATTTAAGATTAAAGCAGGTCATTTTTAACCTAAGCACCATGCTTAATTTAAAAGACCTATAGATGTACTGTATATGATCAATATACTAGCACACCCAAACTAGAGCATATGACATAGCACAAGAAGTATACTTTTTTTATTTTCATGGAGAGAAATATGACTATAGGAGTTGGTGAACATTACCTTTGCATACCTGAGTGTACGTACTGGTGGTTTATGTAGATCGAGATTTTAGACTGCCAACATGGTGTCATAGATTTTAGCTTAGGTGTATGTACCAAGGCTAGGCCGCACGCGTAGCTAGTGTGCATGGGCCATGGGCCTTGGTAATAGCAAAGGTCGGAAGTGGACCCCACTTGCTTAGGGAAGCAATGCTAGGAAGAGTCAGGCAGCCCATTGATGATTATCTCTTGATGTAGGGGGCTAGCCTGCTCCTTATATCCCCTTCTATTTTTTTTCTAACACTTTTTTTCTTTTTTTTTCAACATTCTCATTCTTTTTTTTCATTTTTTATCCTTTCCTTCTCTCTTTTTTTCTATATATTTTTTTTAAAACTATCATCATCATTTTTTGAAGGCAAGGCTCACATCAACTTTTATTTACCACTATTTTTTTTTGAATGTCTCTTGGGGTGTATGAAACTTGGAATTCTCACCATTCTCCCTCACACTTAAACTTTTGTGTAAAAGTCAAATGTGTAGGTCAAGGTCTCCTTGTGAGTTTGTTCCATCACTCAAGAGCATCAGGATTTATGGTTGATGCAGCTCCTATGTTTTCAAGCGTCACATGACCCGTGCTCTATAATGATTAGTAACAAGAATACCCGAGGGTACACACTGACTTGACAACATGTCCTAGCTTTTATTGAAAGGAAAATGTTTTTTTATTTCAATAATATTGTATATATTTATTTTCATTATTTTTTTATTATAATGATGATGATGATAATAATAATAGTAATAATAATAATAATACTAATTGTATTTATTTTTTTTCTTTTTAAGATAATCCAGGGTATCTCCTGGCAATGCTTAAGTTATGGTCTTAAGCTTGACCATAGGAACTTTATCTTACAGCTATCAATGGTGGTGTAGTTCCCAACTTCACCACCAAACGATGAGCAAAAAGTTCAAGCTGTAAGGTCAACCATTGTGCTACTATGAGATTTGAAATGTTTATGATAAATATAAGCATCAACAACCATCATCTTAAAATATTTTGAAATGAGAATGAAGATGTGGTTGGGATTCTCATAGGGGCACATGATCAGAAGCAGAACAAACTCTAGAGATCCCAAAGGTGAGCATGAAACATGAGTGGTCTCAAAAGAAAAGGTATCATGCTCATTAGCAAATTCTTGCTTAGACTCTAGAGTTATTGCTTCGAACATGTCCATGGAATCAAAGTTTTAGTTCCAAAAAGTTATATTATGAGGAACGACTGTACTTGACCACTATCGGGACAAATGTTTTGATAGCCAATGGGACATGTCTTATGTTCGAGCGAGGGTGATGAAGGCTGTTTCGTTTTATAAGGATAAGAAGGAAGCTTAAACGAAACAAACAGAAATATATAATTCACCTCCTCGAACAGGATATGGTTGGGAATATGCTTCGGTATGGAACTTTTAGGACAAAGCATAGGAACAGTAGAAGCCATATTCCCAAGCTTCTCATCTAGGCCCCCAAGGTTAGTTTTTTTTCTCTTTTTTTTGAAAAGGAGTTTCAAGAGGGTGGCCTATGAGAAGATCAAAATCGAGGATGATATAGATATGGAAGTCTAATAAAACCTTGGTTTCAAAGGTTCAAGGTTCTACTATAATCTTCAAAATTGATAGCGAACTATGAAGGATAAAGCATTCCTTCCTTCATTGTTTGTGGTTCGAGTGAGGGCTCAGATGTTGAATTTAAGGATAGAACAAAGTTGGATTCGGCTAATGAGGGCTCCTCAAAGCTTGACATGCCCTTTTTATGGAGGGGTTTTGTTCCACGACAGGAGAAGCATGCTTCTCTAGGATGTGGTCTAGGATTTTTTTATGCTCCATCGTAGTTTTATGTAAGAACGACCCTCTAGCGACCATGAGAAGGCATAGGGTAGCATCTATGTCTAGACCCAAACAAAAGATATGCAAAAGCACACTATCGGGTAAAGATAAGTTTAGGCCAGCATGTATTAACATTGTAAACTTGGCCTAGGCTGCACCTATGGACTCCTTCTCGTTTTGCTTGAAATCAAGGATTGCCCTTGGTAGAGAGTTGATACGGGACTTATAGAACAATGCAAGACAAAACTTGACCTTATATTCTTCCTAGTCCCCATTCAAACTTCCTTTGGCATTAGCATACCATTGTTTCACCTCCGCTAGAGGGAGAACAAAAACAATTTCCACATAAGAATTTTTTATGTCATGCCAGGAATGATTAGGCACGAACATATTTCCTTGAAATCTTGCAGGTGGCTAAATGGGTCTTCATTATCGAAACCAGAGAAGGGTCATGCTCGAACCATAGGCTTGAAACTAGGGTGGAGTTCATAGCTGGTTGAAAATTATGGTTTTGAGAAAAGATCTTGGCTCAATGAACTCCCCTTTGAAGCAGAAAGATATTGAATTGGAATTGGCTTCATGGTTGATTGGAATATTTTGTTTATAAAATATTTTTTTTAAATTTAAGGATACAGATACGAGGACAAACCAGGGTCAGAGAAAATAGCAACCATTCCCTGGCAACGGCGCCAGAAAGCTTGTTGGTATTTCTTAACGCGAACAGATAAATCCGCAAGCGCACGGAGTACCATCGTAGCTTTCACCCGGAAGTATTCAGGGTATCGTATTTTTCCACAGGGAACAGAGGTATTTCTCGTAGCTAGTTCGCCTAAGGAACAACACAAAGGGTAGATATAGAGAGGGGGTTGGGATGGATTCCTATAGTCTTTAGGGTCTTAAGGATAGCATTGTAATACTTCTACCTGCTCACTTTGGGCACCGGAGCACAGCTGGTCAACCAGCCGATCCCGGCCTACGGCTCTACGCCAAACCTGGACGTGGAGGATTACAAAGGACGGACAAGACAAGGTCACTCCCTGCCGCCTACCACCTCAACCGTACGAGAAAGGTGCAAACAAAGGTAGTTCTAGCCTAGACACCACGTCTAAGCTATCGACTACTACTCTAGCATGACGTCAAGGCTTACCCTTCCCCGGGGTCCTTCTACTAGAGCATCCGCCACAAGGATGAACGACGAACCCGCAAGCAAGAGAAGGTCAAACGCAACTATATAAAATACCTTTATCATACTATAAGAAACACAAGTACTTACTTAGCCAAGATCCCGCTAAGGAGCCAAGTACAATACCCGTAGAGGTACAAGTTGGGGGAGACACCGACAAGTCCGGCATTTCCCCGCTCCTGCACTCACATCTTCTCTCTATTCTATAGCTAGTTAGGACCTAGGCCTAAGGCCTAGGCCCTTTGGAGTGGTGCTCTAGCTCTAAGCTTATGGTGCTCTTCTCCCTTTGTGTGATGATAGAATGAGAGGGGAGAGAGCCTCCTTTTATAGGTGGAGTGGAGGGGGCTCTTTAGAAATTCTCCCCACCCCTCTTAATGTCAAAACCGATCCAAGAACGTCGGTTCTAGGTACAATGAACCTGGATACCCCTTGGAACCGACCTCCCCTAGAGTTAATGTACCGCCTCGCGCAGAGTGGGCCCGGCTGGCAGCCACCGGGGCGCGCCCACGCGGCCGCACCAAGACCTGGGCCAAATGGGCCCAGATTTGGTGAGCTTGTAGGTCTCGTCGTCAGCTTCGCGTGGCCGGGTGGATTGCCTAAAACGGACTCCGGATGAGGGAGTTATGCCCATTTTAGTGAAGCCCGCTCCTGCAGCCCGAACCGTAGTTGGATTGGGTATTGGGCCTCTACTTGTTGGGTTTATGAATTCATGGTTGGAGGCCCATATCCCCTGGTAAATGGGCTTTTCTCCTTGCTTAGCTTGTGGTCCAAAATGGATTGTTGTTCATCATATTGTTTTCTCCACTTTGGATCCACTTTAGGTACGTTTTTATATTTATCCTGCAAAACAAGGGAAATACCAAAACTCGTAGAAATCATTAGCATAAGTCCCTATTCACTAAGTTTGGTGTGCCTTTTATATTCTAATTGACGGTATAAAATATGAGTTATAGACCGCCAACAATGGGCTATGCCGGTTGGGATACCGGGGAGCTGGACTTTTATTATTTAGATTATTATTATTTAATATTTTTTATTACTTTATTATTTATTTGATTATTGCTAAAATTTTGTTCTCCAATATTTACTCACGCAAGGCTAGGATAAAGTTTGCAAAATGAATTTAGCCTTGTTTCATCTTCTTTCAAGAATTACTTCTATTGTATATGGCAACAACTCAAAAGTTCTTTTAACCAAAATTCAACGCCATGTTAAAGATTGATTAAAAAAGGCCAATTTAACCTAAGCACCATGCTTAATTTAAAAACACCTATGGGTGTACCTTAAGAATACACCCAAACCAGAGCATATGACATAACATAGGAAGTATGATTTGTATTTTCATGGAGATAAAGATGAGTAAAGGTGTTGGTGAACCTTACCTTTGCGTACCTGGGTGCGTGTACCATCAGCATATCTGTATGAGGCGTCAAAGTTGTTGCTGTGGCTTAGCATGAGGGTTCTAACCAGGTGAACCACAAGGCTAGGCCACACATAAATGGATGTGCATGGGCCATGTGCCTTGGTGGTATTAGCAAAGGTTTGGAGGCGAGTCCTTCTTGCTTGGAAGCAATGTTGGATGGAGTTAGGTAGCCTATATGTGTTTTTCTATGTAGGGGGCCAACATGCTCCTTCTGTCGCTCTCCTCTATTTTTGTCTAACTTTTCACTATATTTATATTTTTTCTTTTGACACTCCTTTTTTCTTTTCTTTTCATCTTTTCATTCCCTATATAATCTTTTTTCTTTTTTTTCTACTTATATCATTTTGCTTTTCTCTTTTTTTAAGCAAGGCAAGGCTCACATCAACCATTTTTTTCGAATGTCACTTGGTGTGAATGGAATTTGGGATTCTCACCATCCTCCCCCACACTTGGACTTTTGTGTAAAAGTCAAGTGTGCTAGGTCAGGGTCTCCTTGTGAGTGTGTTCCATCACTCAAGACATGTAGTTGATGTAGCTCCCACGTTCTCAAGTGTCATATGACCCGTGCTCTATAATGATTAGTAACAGGAATACCTGAGGGTGCATACTAACTTAACAACATGACCTAGCTTTCATTGAAAGGAAAAGTTTTTTTATTTCAATAATTTTGTATATATTTTTTGATAATGATAAAGATAATAATAGTAATAATACTAATTGTATTTATTTTTTCTTTTAAGATAATTCAGGGTATCTGCTGGTAGTGCTTAAGTTATGGTCTTAAGCTTGACCGTTGTTGGTATTTCTTAACACAAACAGATAAATCCACAAGCGCACGGAAGTACCGTTGTAGCCTTCACCCGGAAGTATTCAGGGTATCGTATTTTCCACAGGGAACGGAGTTATTTCTCCTAGTTAGTTCGCCTAAGGATCAACACAAGGGTAGAGATAGAGAGGGGGTATAGATGGATTCCTATAGTCTTTAGGGCCTAAAGGATAGCATATTGTAATACTTCTACATGTTTACTTCGGGCACCGGAGCGCACCTGGACACCCAGGCGATACCGGCCTGTAGCTCTACGCCGAATCCGGACGTGGGGGATTACAAAGGACGGACAGGACTAGGTCACTCCCTGCCGCCTACCCCTCAACCGTGGGGAACGAGGCAAACGAAGGTAGCCTCCAGCCTAGACACCACGTCTACGCTAACGACTACTACTCTAGTGTTTGCAAGGGTTATCCGTCTTTATCAGGGCCCAACACCAGAGCATCCATCACGAGGACGGACGACGAACCCGTAAACAAGAGAAGGTCATACTCAACTAAACAAAGACCTTTATCATTCTATAAGAATCACGAATACTTAGCCAAGATCCCGTTAAGGAGCCAAGTAGAATATCCGTAGAGGTACAAGTTGGGGGAGACACCGACAAATCCGGCACTTCCCCGCTCCCGCACTCACATCTCCTCTCTAAACTCTATAGCTAGCTAGGGCCTAGGCCTAGGGCCTAGGCCCCTTTAGAGTGGAGCTCTAGAGGTAGTGGTGGCTCTTCTCCCTTTGAGTGATGATGGAATGAGAGTGGGAGGACCCCTCTACTTATAGGTGGAAGAGGGGGATTATTCCATGGAATATTCCCCTCCTAAATGCCCCAAACCGACCTCCCTAGTGTCCAGGTACAACGAACTTGGCAAAAACGAACCGCCATTGAGGTTGGGCTGTTGGCATGGGCCACCCGGCCAAAGTTGGGCCCGATCGGCCTCCGCGGTGCGCCGGCCGGCCCCCCTGCGCCGGCTGGCCCCCGGCTGAGTCGGTTGGGCCTGAGATTTTGCTAGCGTCGTGGGCTTCATCATTAGCTTCGCGTGATGGGGTGGTTTGCTAAAAACGGATTCCGGATGAGGGAGTTATGGCCATTTTAGTAAACCCCGCTCCTGCAGCCCGAGACGTTGTTGGACTTGGTATTGGGCCTCCACTTGTTGGGTTTATGAGTTCATGGTTGGAGGCCCATATCCCCTGGTAAGTGGGCTTTTCTCCTTGCTTTGCTTGTGGTCCAAAGTGGATTGTTGTATATTGTATTCTTTTCTCCACTTTAGATCCACTTTAGGTATGTTTTCATGTTTGTCCTACAAAACAAGGGAAACACCAAAACTTGTGGAAATCATTAGCATAAGTCCCTATTCACTAAGTTTGGTGTGTCTTTTATATTCTAATTGGCGGTATAAAATGCAAGTTAAGGACCGCCAACAAGTTCCCCCACACTTAGCCTTTGCTCGTCCTCGAGTAAAGTTTTAGGACTAAGATGGGTCATCTCCTTGATAAATAACCTGCATACAAGATATTCCAAGCTTCACCTGCACTTGTGAACTCTTTAATTGTCTACCACATCATCTTGGGTAATTGAATAATGGAACAACATGAATGGATTCAAATCCCCTTACATCAGTTAGCTTAGAAACTTGGGTTTTCATAAGATTTTTGAAAAAGAAAAGATAGCCTTACTCCTTAGATGATACTCTCAAATCACTCATATATGTGTCTGGTTCCTTACCAAGGCATTTTGGAATTTCCTCCTTTTTTTATAACCTATCTCTAAAGCTTTTGAGTGGAGTTTTGGGTAGGTATGAAAGTGGGCATACTTGCATCACATATATTGTCAAGTCAAAAACCGAACCACATGGAGATACAAGTCATACACTTTGATAAAGATGTGCAAGTGTGTGGGGCAGAAAATGTTTCCTAATTCTAAATGTATATTTTTTTTCTACTCCATGCATCATGACTCTCTTTATTGCTGGATGGATGATTCTTGGGAGAGTATGGGCTATAAAAGAAAATATTCATTTTTTCTTTGAACTGGGCTTTGGATTTTCCCGTTGTTTATGGCTTGGAATTTTTTTCTCTCATGCCCCTTGGCATGGATGTTTTTTTCTCATGCCTTGGCATGGTTTTTTTTTCTTTTAGGTGTAGCCCATATCTCTCCTTCTAGCAATAAAAACTTTAAATGGAGAGATGTCATGATGTAAGGAGTAATTATATGGTGGATAACGGAATGCACGACTCTCAGGGTAAGAATCAATATTTTTATTTGGTGGACAAGTACGCAACTCTCATGGTAAGAGCTGGCATTTTTGGTGGACGAAAGGGTGCATGTTGTGTGCAACTCTTAGTGTAAGAGTCAGCATTTTATTTGTGGGTGTGTGTGAATCTCAATCATGGGTGCATGACTATAATCTCACATAGGTTACAACAATTTGACCCAACTCAATGATCTAACAAGCAGCATATGACTAAAGGTTTACATAATGGAATCATGTCATATGGCTTTGGTAGGAAATTTCTTATCATTGAGGAGCATGCTATCATTTTTTTTGGTTTTGTAAAATAAATCCCAAGTCCTTCATAAAAAGAGCAAGGTTCAAATCATCCAGCTATATCACATACTCCAATTACTTAGACAACATGAGGTCCCTATGATAGTTGTTCACAAGTTATAGGAATATTAGCGAGGAATAAGGAGTATGCAAATTTTATCAAAGGATAGTATAGAGATGGTGAGTCAAAGGTTTTATCTTTTTAATTTCTTTCAGATTTAAATTTTCAAAACCTTGGGAGATGTGAGGGTAGAGTTGCACAAACCATCGTTGAAGATGGAGGAGATAGTGAGAGTCGTTTGTCTTGTCCTTCTGTATGATGGATCGCTCGATGTTGTGCATTGTGTTGGGGAGATCTCTGAATTTGTTTTAGTTATCCTTGAGAGATCTCCCCCACACTTGTTCTTGTACCTGCTTTATTTTAATAAAAGAAAACAAAACAAGAGAAACAACAACAAGCAAAGGCTCTACTATCATCATCTTTTATTTTTTTTATTTTTTTTAATCTCTAATTATTATTATTGTTAGTATTAGGTTCACCGAACAATATTTTTATCTCCATTGTCATCTAAAGACTTTACCCTTATAATGTTTAACTATCTCTGCAGGGGTTAGTCCATATTATTGATCAAAATCTATAACAGCATTATTAGTTCAAAGATCAAACTAGACATCACATCTAATTTGTCAAGGTAGGCTCAAGAATCTAAGCACCATGCTTACATTAAAAAGCCTATAGAAGTATGATCTCACATCCAAGCTTCAAACTAAGCATCGTGCTTAGTTCAAGATATGTAGGACCAACACTTCCAAACCAAACTTACTAGCATAAATAAAGGAAGCATGACAAGATAACCAAGATTCATCTAACAGAGGCGAAAACATTGATAGGTGAACAAGGTAACCATTGGTTTATTTATTTGTATTTTATCGCTAAGACATTGTTCAACCAACTTCCATTAAAGCTCATGCAAGGTTAAGATAAGGATGCAATGAATTTTCAACCTTGATTTTGTCTCCATCATGAATTACTTCTATTAGTTATGACATCAACTCGAAATTCATTAATTAAATTTCAACACCATGTCAAAATTTAAGATTAAAGCAGGTCATTTTTAACCTAAGCACCATGCTTAATTTAAAAGACCTATAGATGTGTTGTATATGATCAGTATACTAGCACACCCAAACCAGAGCATATGACATAGCATAAGAAGTATACTTTTTTTTCATGGAAAAAAAATATGAGTATAGGAGTTGGTGAACATTACCTTTGTTTTACCTGAGTGTACTTACCGGTGGCTTATGCAAATCGAGATTTTGGACTTCCACCATAGTGTCTTGGATGTAGCCCAGGTGTGTGTACCAAGGCTAGGCCGCACACGCAACTAGTGTGCAGGGCCCATGGGCCTTGGTAGTAGCAAAGGTTTATAAGCGGGCCCTACTTGCTTGTGGAAGCAATGTTGGGTAGAGTCAGGCAGCCTGTTGATGTTTATCTCTTGATGTATTGGGCTAGCCTGCTCCTTATATCCCCTCCCATTTTTCTCTCTCTCTCTTTTCTTCTTTTTTTTCTTTTTCATCCTTCCCATTTTTTTATTTTTTTTATAATCCTTTCCTTCTCTCTTTTTTTACTCCATATTTTTTAACTATCATCATTTTTCTTCTTTAAGGCAAGGCTTACATCAACTCTTTTTTTTTGAATGTCTCTTGGGGTGTATAGAATTTGGAATTCTTACCATCCTCCTCCACACTTGAACTTTTGGGTAAAAGTCAAGTGTATAGGTCAGGGTCTCCTTGTGAGTTTGTTCCATCACTCAAGAGCATCAGAGTTTGTAGTTGATGCAGCTCCCATATTGTCAAGCGTCATATGACCCGTGCTCTATAATGGTTAGTAACAAGAATACCCGAAGGTGCATATTTTCTTAACAACATGTTCATACCTTTATTGAAAAGGAGATTTTTTTATTTCAATAATATTGTATATATTATTTTTTTGTGATAATGATAATGATGATAATAGTAATAATAATACTAATTGTATTTTTTTTCTTCTTAAGATAATCCAGGGTATCTCCTGGTAGTGCTTAAGTTATGGTCTTAAGCTTGACCATGGGGACTTCATCTTGCAGCTATCCATGGTGGTGTAGTTCCCAAATTCACCACCAAACAAAGGGCAAAAAGATCAAGCTGCAAGATCGACCAACGTGCTACTATGAGATTTGGATTGTTTATGATAAGCATAAGCATCAACAACCATCCTCTTAAATGTTTTGAAATGAGAATGAAGAGGTGGTTGGGATTCTCGTAGGGGCACATGGTCAGAAGCGAAACAAACTCTAGAAATCCCAAACGTGAGCATGAAACATGAGTGCAAACATTCTCATTAGAGAATTCTTACTTGGTCTCTAGAGTTGTTGCTTCAGGCATGTCCATGGCATCAAAGTTTTTGTTCCCAAAAGTTATATGATGATGAACGAATGTTGATTTTTGACCACTATCGAGAACTACCTTACGATGGCCAGAGGGACATGTATCTTGTTCGAGCAAGGGCGAAGGTGAATGTTCCATTGCAAAAGGATGAAAACAAAGCTCAGGTGAAACGAAAGGGGGTACACACTTCGCTAGCTCGAACAAGTAGCTTTGCTTCGCCTTCGGGTTTTATAGCAAGAGCTAGGGCTGGCAGAAGCAAAGCTTTCAGACTTCTCATAAGGGCTCCCTTGTTCTCTCTTTTTTTTTCTCTTTTTTTTGAATGAGATTTTCAAGAGGTTGCCCTATGAGAAGATCAAAATCGAGGATGGCATAGATATGGAAGTTTAAGAAAACCTTGGTTATATGGATTTTTTTATTGGCACAACACTCAAAGATGAGCCCAGATGGACTCTTAAAGAGTTTGTTGATCGGGACTAGTGGAAATTTGCCCACAAAATGGTTTCCGCAAGAAATTATGGCATGATATTAGTCTCGATTGTGGAATTGTGTAGGGTATCCACATTTGTTCCCTCTAGCATGCAAGAGATAGTCATGGAAGGTGAAAGAATCTGAATTGCTTCAGAAGAACGTTTCACTTCCGTTAACCATTCTCTTGAAGGTTCTGCTCTAGGGAAAACTTTGTTTGTTGTGTGGTTTTTGTGCCAAGATAAGTTCAAGGTTCTACCATAATCCTCGAAATTGATAGCGAACTATGAAGGATGAAGCATTCCTTCCTTCATTGTTTGTGGCTCGGGTGAGGGCTCACAAGTCGAATCTAAGGATAAAACAATGTTGGATTCGGCTAATGAGGGCTCCTCAAAGCTTGACATGCCCTTAGCTTCGAGAGGTTTTGGATCTATGACGGGAGAAACATGCTTCTCTAGGATGTGGGTTAGGATTCTCCTCTACTCCATCATAGTTTTTTTTTGTAAATGACCCCCAAGTGGTCTTGTCAAGGCATAGGTCAGCTTCTTTGTCTAGACCCGAACAAAAGATATGCAAAAGCACACTATCAAGTAAAGATAAGTTTAGGCCAGCACGTATTATCATTGTATACTTGGCCTAGGCTGCACCTATGGGGTCCTTCTCATTTTGCTTGAGATCAAGGATTGCCCTTGGTAGAGAGTTGATGCGGGACATATGGAAGAATGCAAGATAAAAACTTATGCTTATATTCTTCCTAGTCCCCATTCAAACTTCCTACGGCATTAGTGTACCATTGCTTTGCCTCCCCATTGAGGGAAAACAAAAACAATTTCCACATTAGAATTATCTTATGCCATGCCAGGAATGCTTAGGAGTGAATATAATTCCTTGAAATCTTGAAAGTGGCTAAGTGGGTTTTCATGATCAATCCTTGAGAAGGGTTGTGCCTGAACCATGGTTTTCAAACTAGGTGGAGTCCATAGCTGGATGAACTTTTTGGTTTTGAAAAATATTTTGGCTCAATGAACTCTCCCTATGAAGCAAAAAGATTTTGGTTTGAAATTGGCTTCATGATAGAAAAGGTAAAAAGAAATAACTATTTTTGTTTTTTAAATAAGGGATACAGATACGAGGACGAACTAGGGTCGGAGAAAATAGCAATCGTTCCTCGGCAACGGCGCCAGAAAGCTTGTTGGTATTTCTTAACACAAACAGATAAATCCGCAAGCGCACAGAAGTACCGTTGTAGCCTTCACCCGGAAGTATTCAGGGTATCGTATTTTCCACAGGGAACGGAGTTATTTCTCCTAGCTAGTTCACCCAAGGATCAACACAAGGGTAGAGGTAGAGAAGGGGTATAGATGGATTCCTATAGTCTTTAGGGCCTAAAGGATAGCATATTGTAATACTTCTACATGTTTACTTCGGGCACCAGAGCGCACCTAGACACCCAGGCGATACCGGTCTGTAGCTCTACGCTGAACCCGGATGTGGGGGATTACAAAGGACGGACAAGACTAGGTCACTCCCTGCTGCCTACCCCTCAATCGTGGGGAATGAGGCAAACGAAGGTAGCCTCCAGCCTAGACACCACGTCTACGCTAGCGACTACTACTCTAGTGTTTGCAAGGGTTATCCGTCTTTATCAGGGCCCAACACCAGAGCATCCGTCACAAGGACGGACGACGAACCCATAAACAAGATAAGGTCATACTCAACTAAACAAAGACCTTTATCATTCTTTAAGAATCACGAATACTTACTTAGCCAAGATCCCATTAAGGAGCCAAGTAGAATATCCGTAGAGGTACAAGTTGGGGGAGACACCGACAAATCCGGCACTTCCCCGCTCCCGCACTCACATCTCCTCTCTAAACTCTATAGCTAGCTAGGGCCTAGGCCCCTTTAGAGTGGAGCTCTAGAGGTAGTGGTGGCTCTTCTCCCTTTGAGTGATGATGGAATGAGAGGGGGAGGACCCCTCTACTTATAGGTAGGAGAGAGGGATTATTCCATGGAATATTCCCCTCCTAAATGCCCCAAACTGACCTCCCTGGTGTCTAGGTACAACGAACTTGGCAAAAACAAACCGCCATTGAGGTTGGGCTGTCGGCATGGGCCACCTGGCCAAAGTTGGGCCCGATCGGCCTCCGCGGTGCGCCGGCTGGCCCCCGGCTGAGTTGGTTGGGCCTAAGATTTTGCCAGTGTCGTGGGCTTCGTCGTTAGCTTCGCGTGATGGGGAGGTTTACTAAAAACGGGTTCCGAATGAGGGGGTTATGGCCATTTTAGTAAACCCCGCTCCTGCAGCCCGAGACGTTGTTGGACTTGGTATTGGGCCTCCACTTGTTGGGTTTATGAGTTCTTGGTTAGAGGCCCATATCCCCTGGTAAGTGGGCTTTTCTCCTTACTTTGCTTGTGGTCCAAAGTGGATTGTTGTGTAACACCCGGTTTTAAGGACAAAACCAGATAGGGTAGTATCATTAAACAATGCTTAATATATAACGTATATAGTACAAAAATTAAATAACCTTAGGTAATCAGCAGATAAACAACTTCGATCTCCGGGTGTATACTTCACTCCACTGGATCCAACTGACTGGTTGATCACAAGCCTATATTCTCCAACTATGAATCTGATAACCATCCTGAGGTGTTGGTAATAGCAAGAGTGAGTCCATGTCGAACTCCGCAAGTATAGCAACAAGGTACCCATAAACTCATGATCAATATAACATGAATAATGTAGAGCATAAAACGATAAAGAATGAGCATTTAACAAGCAAAAGTCATCATCAAATGTAAGAATTCCAAGGCCGCTCGTGTCCTTGAGCAAGGCTAGTATACTAGTTTAATAAACTCTGCGCAGAGGTGTACACTTTCACTGTGAGCCGTGATTTACCCTTTCGCCCGAGGTGATCAGCCTCTTAGCCCACTACCAAGGAAAGCCGGCATGGTTCACTATGAAGTCTTTCAAAGGTTCGTCTAACAAGTTAGTAGCCGCTAAGGTTTCTGTGGCAAGTGTGCATAGGTGTCCCCTCAAGAGGCACATGTAGTCGCGGTACAGTACACACCAAGTAGAAAACTGCTATACACCACGAGGCACACCCCTCTTGCGCCTTTCGGTAACCACTAACAAGCTAGAAAAGGTCCTCATACTGAACTAAAGCGAGAGCCACATAGCCCTCACAGATGTACTGTAAATCCCGGAGGTTCGCTTACAGATAAATCATCAAATTGCTAAAAAGTCATTTTTATCATTTGTGGCTTAAACATTAATCAAGTCATAAGATCATGGTTATATAAAGTAAAACCCGAGCTATACTTGCCTTCCAAAAGTTTGCCATTCACTTCTTGATCATCCTTGCATTGCTCCACTTCTAACGTTCAGCAAACAACCGGTACAAGCATCACAGGTAAACTTATAACAATACACCAATCATTACAAATAGCGTACTATAATGACAGCTAGTGTATACTAATCGTCGCTACGAACTCGTGAGCGCAAGAACCAACTAAAACGGAGCTACAGTTAAAAAGTTATAAGCTTATGTTCAGATATTTATTTATAATTAAAAGGGCATAAAAGTAAATACCTTCTATGGGAACAAAAAAATAAAAATAATCTATTTTATATTAGTACTCTTTTATAAAGGTAAAACATACTACAATATTTGTAATTATTTTTATAAAACAAAAGACTTTAAATGACGTGCATCTTTTTATAAATGGATAACACATAAGAAAACAAATGTAAACTAATTAATTTTATTTTCCAAAATTACTTTAATTAAATAGTAAATAATTTAGTAACTATTTCATAATCAAAGTGATTTATACAACATTAAGAAACACATGTGCAAAATAATTTTGATGAGAAAACAAAGCTGCTCTCCAGGGCTAAAACAGGCATCAACCGTGACCACGATGAACATGTATTTGAGTTGTATTTTTGGATTTATTTTCTTGAAGAAAAACGGCCACAATACATAGACTTGTCATTCTGACATCATGCTGAGATCATCAAACTAACTAGCACCACACCATGCTGGCATTGGCTTGAATAAGTTAAACGTATTTACTAAGGGGAATTTCTTGTCTACAGTGCTTGTTATACATAATATGTACAAACAAGGAACAAAGCATTAAATAATTAATTAATATTAGACATGCATATGCGTCATGTATGGACATTGTGATTACGGGATGAATTGCATTAGCTACCGGGAACCGATCGATGGTGCTAGCGATGATCCAGAAGGTACAAAAGGTTGTGCAGCGAGATGCTAGAAAAAATAACCAGATATGCAGATGCTTCTCACCCTGCTTATGATGGCAAACAGGGAGCTGCGTAGTAGATTTTAGAGTCCCAACGACGATTGCAGCCACGGACTAGCACCGAGGATCAAACGACTGGACATGGGATGTTCCGGCACCGAGGAAAGATAAAGCAGCAGCACGGATCGAGGCCGAGGAGAGCTGGCCGGGAGGGCTCTGTGTGTTCTTACTATGCCAATCGAAGAAACGGCAGAGCGAGAGGTGGTCTGTACTCTGTAGAGGGAGGTTGAGTGCTCGGTTGTGAGTTCGACAATGGCGATGGGGGCATCGTGATGGCGACTGGAGGTTCTAGAACAAGCAAGAGGGCACGACTAGGAACTGAGTCAGATGGACATGTGCGAGGTGCTCCTGGTCGACTTATATATGGCGAGGAGGGGAGAAGAAAGGGCGCTCATGGAGCCTGACTGCACCACTGCGGCCATTAATGGAGATAATGCCATTGAAAGCACAGAGAAGTAAAGATAGGGATCAAAAGAGGAGTAACGGAGAGGAAGTAATGGATGCTGTTACTGCTAGTAGCTTGATAGCACGTTTCAGAGGAACGGACAGAGCATCGATCCATGGACCGGCACGAGCTGAGAGCTCGGCCTTTGCAGTATACATAGAGAGGAAGGCAGGCGCTTGAAGTGGGAGATTACGTGTGGGGTCAGGTTGGAAGTGAGAGACTGAGAGGATTAACGATGCTTGCGTGGCTGGCCTACTGGACTGTTGTGGAGTTGATTAAAGGAAACGAATATAAGAAGGTAGAGATTTTTGATACGTCATAACTGATGACATATGACTTAGCTATTTTTGCTCTTACATGCATAGATTAAAACATATGGAGAGGGGAAAAGGCTCACGTGAAAAAGGAAGGGAGAAGAAAGATCGAAGAATTTTTCTTGTAGAGAAAAAGTAAGGAGATGGTTCTTATATTTAGGAAAAAAAAATTGGTTTTAACTACTTTTAAAATGAATTTATAATTCAAATTTAAACTCATTTCACAAATATATTTTAAATACAAATTCAAAGCTTCATCCTTAAAAAAAAAAAGAGAAAACCCATAGTCGTGGTTTAAACGAGTTTCCTAATTCATTTTTTACTCAAATAAATAAATGCATCCGGCATGAATGCAACACCCCTAGAGAAAATAATTAGTTGAACCTTTATAAATCCATTTTTATTTCCATATAATTAATATCTAAGTATCTAAATCTTAGTTAATAGTAGAAAATTCATAAAATCATTTAATTTATTTAGTGTTTTATACTCGCAACCCAAAATGAAAATTTTGGGGTGTGACATGTTGTATATTGTATTCTTTTCTCCACTTTAGATCCACTTTAGGTATGTTTTCATGTTTGTCCTACAAAACAAGGGAAACACCAAAACTCGTGGAAATCATTAGCATAAGTCCCTATTCACTAAGTTTGGTGTGCCTTTTATATTCTAATTGGCAGTATAAAATGTGAGTTAAGGACCACCAACAACCGTGGGAACTTAATCTTGCAGCTATCAGTGGTGGTGTGGTTCCCAAATTCACCACCAAACAATGGGCATAAAGTTCAAGCTGCAAGGTCGACCATCGTGCTACTACAAGATTTGGAATGTTTATGATAACATAAGCATCAACAACCATCCTTTTAGAAAGTTAATGAAGAGGTGGTAGGGATTCTCATAGAGGCACATGGTTAGAAGCAAAACAAACTCTAGAGATCCCAAAAGTGAGCATAAAACATGAATGCAATCATGCTCATTAGAGAATTCTTGCTTGGTCTCTAGAGTTGTTGCTCCAGGCATGTCCATGGCATCAAAGTTCTTGTTCCCAAAAGTTATATTATGATAAACGAACATTGAATCTCGACCACTATCGGGATAAACATTTTGATGGCCAGAGGGACATGTATCTTGTTCGAGCAATGGTGAAGATGAACGTTCCATGGTAACAGGATGAAAAAGAAAGCTCAAGTGGAACGAATGGGGGGTACAAACTTCGCTAGCTTGAATAAGTAGTTTTGCTTCGCCTTTGGGTTTTAGAGCAAGATCTAGGGCTGGCAGAAGCAAAACTTTCAAACTTCTCATAAGGGCTCCCCTATTCTCTCTCTTTTTTTATTTTTGAATGGAATTTTCAAGAGGGTGCCTTATGAGAAGATCAAAATCGAGGAAGGCATAGATAGGAAGTCTAAGAAAACCTTGATTTTATGGATTTCTATTGGCACGGCTCTAGCAATCCCACAACACTCAAAGATGAGCGCAGATGGACTCTCGAAGAGTTTGTTGATCGGGACTTAGCGGAAATTTGCCCAAAAGGGTTTTTGCTAGAAATTGTGGCATGATATTAGTCCCGATTGTGGGATTGTGTAGGGTTTCCACATTTGTTCCCCCTAGCGTGCAAGATAAAGTCATGGAAGCTAAAAGAATCTGAATTGCTTCAGAAGAACATTTTACTTCTAACAACCACTCTTTTGATGGTTCCGCTCTAGGGAAAACTTTGTGGTTTTTGTGCCAAGATAGGTTCAAGGTTCTGCCATAATCCTCAAAATTGATAGCGAACTATGAAGGATAATGCATTCCTTCCTTCATTGTTCGCGGTTTGGGTGAGGGCTCAGAAGTCGAATCTAGGGATAGAACAAAGTTGGATTCGGCTGATGAGGGCTCCTCAAAGCTTGACATGTCCTTTTTATGGACGTTTTTGGGTTCTACGATGGGAGAAACATGCTTCTCTAGGATGTGGTCTAGGATTTTTCTCTACTCCATCATAGTTTTTTTTTGTGTAAATGACCCCCCAGTGGTCATGTCAAGGCATAGGGCAGTATCTTTGTCTAGACCCGAACAAAAGGTATGTAAAAGCACACTATTGGGTAAAGATAAGTTTAGGCCAGCATGTATTATCATTGTAAACTTGGCCTAGGCTGCACCTATGGACTCCTCATTTTGCCTAAAATCAAGGATTGCCCTTGGTAGAAAGTTGATACAGGACATATAAATGGAAGAATGCAAGACAAAAACTTGTCCTTTTATTCTTCCTAGTCCCCATTCAAAACTTCCTACGGCATTAGTGTACCATTGCTTTGCCTCCCCCTTGAGAGAGAACAAAAACAATTTCCACATAAAAATTTCTTATGTCATACCAGGAATGCTTAGGCATGAACATAATTCCTTGAAATCTTACATGTGGCCAAATGGTCTTCGTGATTGAAACCAGAGAAGTATTGTACCCGAACCATAGTTTTCAAATTGGGTGGAGTTCATAGTCGGATGAAATTTTTGGTTTTGAAAAAGAAGATGGCTCTAAGAACACCCCTTTGAAGCACTAAGATTTGGAAATGGGAATGGCTTCATGGTTGATTGGGTCTCAGGAATATATATACATATATATATATAGACACACACACACACACACACACACACACACACACACACACACACACACACACACACACACACACACACACACACACACACACAC
>DXKC01003578.1:0-16587 GCA_031170775.1 Cymbopogon citratus
CTTAAGCTAGGAACGAAATAACAATTATTCAATTCCAAGATAAATCCTGACGGCAGGCGAAGTTGCATTGTCCCCACATTCAATGCAGTAGCAACTCTTGCATTGTTGCCCACACGGAAATCAACTTCTCCCTTCTTCACACTTCTACTTCTTATCATTCCCTACATCGTATTGCAAATATGAGCAACTGATCCGGGTATTAAATACCCAGGAATTGATATAGGAGTTAGCGAGAAAAATGTCTGTAACATAAATGACAAGTGTATGAGTGGGAGTACCTTTATCACCACCATCCTTCTCTAAGGACACCAAATACACCTTGTAATTTCTCTTCCAGTGACCTTTCTTGCCACAGTGATAGCATGGATCATCATTAGCTGGTCCAGCTTTGGGAGCAGGCGGGTTTGGCTTAGAGATCTCATCTTTAGCCTTACCCTTCTTCTTCCTCTAAGCATTGCCCTTCTTTCTCTTAAAGTTAGGCTTGTTTTGGACTGCCAACACTTGGCCTCCACTAGCATGTTTCTTGATGTCCACCTCCGCTGTTTTGAGCATACCACACAACTCATTCAAGCCTTTTTAGCCCTTGCATATGGTAGTTCGAGATGAGGTTTCCATAGCTTGGCGGCAGAGAGGCAAGGATGAAATCAGTTGCCAACTCTTGGCCAACTAGGAAGCCCAGCTTCTCCAATCTCTGAGTGTAACCAACCATCTTGATTACGTGTGGTCCAACTGCTGCGCCCTCTGCAAGCTTCGTCTTAGCCAAGGCCTTTGAGACATTGAACTTTTTGGTTCTAGCTTGTGTCTGGAACATATCATTCAGTGCCACGATCATATCATTCATTGTATGATTGTTCTTGAACTGCATCTGCAGCTCAGGTTCTATACAAGCAAGCATGAGACAACTCACTTCAAGATCAGCATCACATGCCTTTTTGTAAGCAGTCTTCTCAGCAGCAGGAGCATTATTAGCTGGCTCATCTAGCAAGGGGGTGTTTAGAATATCCTCCTTTTTTCAGCCCTGAGAACAATTCTTAGGTTGTGGATCCAATACATGTAATTTGTTCCATTCAACTTATCTTTCTCAAGAATAGTGCGCAAAGAAAATGGTTGATTGTGAGCAGCCATCTACAGCAGAATAATGCAAAATACTAAGACAACGTATCCATTAAGAGTAAATTATATCAAATAAAATCTACTTCCACTAAAATCAGTATCCCTCTATTGATACTTAGTGATTCAAGACCCACAACTAACATGCCGACCAGTGAGCTTTGGCATCACCGCTGGTCGATATGGTAGATCGGTAAGCAACTCCTTGCTAATCATATCATATATGACTCTTATTGTTGGTCTGGCATCTCTATGCCGAGCACTCAACCTTCTTATGCTTCAAGGTCCCTAACCGTTAGGATAACCTTGTTTAAGTAACCAAACCTTATTGCAGTAAGTATCCGATACGAACCTGCCTAGTCAAGGAAAACCAGTGGCACCCTAATTTCATAGACCCACCACCGATTGTATAAGACTTGTGACAGTGCAAGGTTTGGGGAAGCATGTAACTTAAACATTACTTGAGGGATCATTATACTTTTTCACTACCGCTTATACGCAGACAAAACGTTATAGCATGTAAAAAATATAATATAATAAGAACAACATAAATAGATTGGTATAGCCCATGGTCTCTTGAAGATCTTCATCTTCAATTAATCTGTTCATCAAGGTGATCTCCATCTCTAGTTATGCCATCCTTGTGATTGTGTTCACCGACCAGTTTATAATAACGAAGCTAGTAAACTAATTACATAGTCGTGGATTATCACTACTTGGCACGCAAGCCATTACATGATTGGTTGACAATATCTCTAGGGGTCCGGCCCATATTGTCCTCATGATATGCAAGCCATGAAAAATCACCTACATGCATCTCATACATATAAAGGCTATACCAATCATGAATCCCTACAAAATAGAGTTAACCGATTCCGACGTCTAACTATTAAACCGCCGAGTACTCTAATAGCCAAGTTGGGTTGTAGATCCAAAGTTACCAGTGCCCGGTAGTAGATCCAATCTACTATCAACATGCATCTCATGCACACGGCACTTGACCTAAGGTTCGATTCGATCAATCAGATTGATCTCTAACTCGCCATGACTGGATTTACATGTATCACTTAACTCGGATGGCGGAATTCCGACCGGTACGAGTAGATCGTTACAATACCAATGCGATAAGATAACGAACCAAGATTAGAAACTTGTCTATAACTATGCATATCTCTATATGCACACAACCAAACCTATACCAGAATAGACCAGAGCTCTGATACCACTGTAGGGTTATGAGGGTGCTACGCTAGCCAGAAAACAAAATTTTCACCCCATAAACTAGGATCTACTGCATAGTATAGGTCATAAGATTACCACTAGACGCGCAATTGCAGCAGAAGACTACTCGGTGTAGTTGTACGCGTCGCAGCCGCTGAGTCCAGACCACGTCTCCAGACCACGATTGATCTCGCGCAGACCACCATATCCAGTCGCCGACCACGTTCTAGACCACGTAGCCGATCACGCCAACCACTTCACCGACCATAGCCACAATTCGCCAACCACCGCCGACCACTGTAATTCGTCTCAGTGCTCCAGAACATGAAGGAAAGAAGTAATACAACTCGCCGGATTGCTAGATCCGTGAGGAGCTAAGGCGTGAGCATGGAAAGTAGAGCGGTTGCCAAAGGGCGTGGAACAGAACTATCTCTTGCCGCACCCTACCCCTTGCTTATATAGGCATCCCTATAGGGTTCTGAGTTAGAGGCCCAATAGAAACCCTAAGCCTTATCTAATCCGGGTCCAACCCGTATTAGGCTTCAAGCCCCTTAAGCGTGCGACCCTATGGGTTCACGTATACACAGACATGGGCCGAGTACTACTCAGCCAATAGCTAACAGTGGCCTCTAGCAAGGCGTGACAACTCCTATGACATATGTAATGATCATATCAGATGAATCACAGCTGACCACATACATGTTATTCCCTTTGCCACACGATGTATGATTCAACTTGTGGGTTAACTTTTAACCCATGCACGGCCATGCATTTATTGATCTAATCACTTGAGTGATAAGTGATATCACTCCTATATAGAGAGGGCCAAATTCCATCTTGACTGTCTATGTCCCATAGTATGATTTCCAACCACCCAAAGACTATCTTTATGACTGTCTTATTACAGAGCAGTGTTTGACAGTCCCTAAGTAGGCCATTCCACATCTCGAGTACATACAACAATCTCAGGTCTAAGGACATAATGTACATGACGCAAATAGAGATAATCTCAAGTTAGGTCAGTCCAGCCTACATGTCATACATATGCCCACATAGTTAGTTTGACATCTTCATATCTATGACTTGTGAAACATAGTCATCAACTAACACATATGCTGGTCTAATATTCAAGTGTGTTCTCACAAGAACTCCGACCAGAGACAACAATAGAATAACCATATAAGTAATTGAGTTTCACAATAATTCATATAATTGTCAATCGATACAAGTTGTCTATAATGGATATTCAATGAACACTGTATAATAATCATGGATACAATCAGAATATCATCATCTCTATGATTACCTCTAGGGCATATTCCTAATACTATTCTTATAGGTGAGCTTTTCTTGATTGGGTTCTTCTCCTTTCTATCCTTTGGTCTTTTATTTTGGCTTTTCTCTTTGTAGAGGGAAATCCCTATGTGCTTAATGAGCCTGAGGATGAAGCAGAGATGTCCCCTCTTATCCAAAGATCATAAGTATATTGTGCCTCTTCTCTTCTTTGTCAGGTCTCTCCTATTTTTTTCTTCTTACAACTTTTACTTTCTTGTTCTTCATAGCCGTGCGGAGGGTTCTGGTACTACCCTTGTAGTATCTTCTTCTATTGCTGCTTCTATGCCTTCTTCTGCGCTGAAGGTGTCATCTTTCCCCTTGTCCGTTCCTTCTTTTACAAAGAGGGAACTAGGTTCTTTGAAACGTCCCCGGTGAGTTCCTTTTTTCTTTCTTTCTTTGTAATATTTCTTTTCTTCTTCTTGTAATGATGCTAAGAATTCTTTTTTAGGTCTGCTTCTACTGGTTCTTCTAGCGAACTGGGTTCTTCTAGTGATCGGGGACTTCCTCTTTCCCCTCTTCATGGGGCCCCTATTGCGGGCTCCCTTGCTGGTTGGCGTCTGTCTCTTTAGATTTTTCTCTTGTTCTTTCTTGCTTTTCTCTATGTCTCAGATTCTCTTTCTTTTTTGTAGCCTCTTCTGTGCTAGTTGGACCTATGGCTATAGATGTTCCTGCCTCTGAGATCTCAGCTGGCGGGCCTGTACCTCCACCGGTTGTCCCAGTGACCGTTGCTTTGACTGTGGTCCCAACTTCCGAGGTGCACTCATCATCAGTTCCTAAAGTTGTTATGTCTTATGTCGCTGACTTGCTGAGGCCTTCTTCACCTGGCCGAGTTCCTGTTGACCTGGTGTTGGAGGAATTCAGCCGTTCTCATCGGTTGAAGTCTTTGAAAGATTGCTTCGATGGGTCGGTCGCCTGAGTTGGTGCTATGATAAACATAAGTTTTGTCTTGTTTCTTTGTTCTTGACTCATCCTTTTCATTCTTCTTGTGTCTGATTGCTGGTTCTTTTTCTTTCAGTCTCTGGTTCATGATCGGGATCTTCTTTTTGGTCCTGCTGAAGCTACTGCCACGGCTGCGAGTTCTGCTGTGGCTGAGTGAGCTCGGAAAGAACTCTCTTAGGTGCAACAGGATTTGTTGTGTGAGCAAGGCCTGCATCAAGCTTCTAAGAGTTCAAATGCTTAGCTTTTTGAATAGGCTCGGCACCGAGAAGAGGCATTGAAGGCTGCAAATGATGAGCTTGATCGTCTGAGGACTCAAGTTGCTGGTAGCTTGCTCTTGTTCCGGCTTCTTTTCTCTTGCCAGCTTTCTTTTCTTCTTTGTTATGCCTCGGCCTCATCCTTGTTGTTTCTCTTTTTGCAGGATTTAATCATGAGCGCCAAAAATGGCATGATGATTCTGAGGAGATGAAATCTACTCTCAAGCAGTCTGAGAATCAAGTTGAGTTAGTAAGGCTCTTGCATTCTCGTTGTGAAGATGCTGACCAGAAGCTTGCTTTGGCTCGCACATTGAGTCGGGATTATGACCAAGATGTGTTTCAGGACATCAAACTTTCACAAGATTTGCAGGGCTAGTTGCAAGAGGCCAACACCAGGTTTCAGTCTGTATGGGGTGCCATGTCCCATATTCTTTCATTCATTGGCCAGCCTGGTGATGAGGATCATGATTGGGGTTCTTATGCTCCACTTGTCCCATCACTGTTCTCTGCTTTTCTATGGAGTACTCTTCTTTGAGTTTGAGAACTGAGTCCCCTGCTTTGAGTGCTTGGGGTTGTGTACTTTTGTCATAATGTCTCCTTAATACTTACAGATATCTTGTGTTCTGTAATACTGCACAATTTCACACTTCTTTGAGTGAATTGAGTTCTAATCTCCTTGTTTCTTCAGCTTCGCCTTCATTGTATTGCTCGATTTTTGGTGATCCCCATATCAAATCTGCCAGTAATACTGCTTCTGATCTGTATACTAGAAAAAATGGTGAGTATCCTATTGCTCTGCTGACTTGGGTTCTTAACCCCCATACAACTTTTGGGAGTTCATCAATCCATTTTCCACATAATCCTTGTAATCCATTTTCCACCAAATCTGCGCATTATGCTTTGTATGAACTCCAATGCTTTTTCCAAGCTGTATTTGACCAAGGGTTTGTATTATATCCACTTGGCGAACTTGTCTATAGCAACAAAGATGTACTCGGATCCTCCTTTTGATTTCTTGAGTGGTCCGACTTGATCTAGTCTCCACCATGAGAATGGCCATGATGGTAGGATGCATATCAAGTTATGTGCTGGGACGTATTGTCTGCCAAACATTTGACACTTTTTGCATTTCTTGATGAATTCTTCTGCATCTTTCATGGCTGTGTTGACATTTCTTAATGCAATCACCAAGTATGGAGGTTTTAAGTCCTCCCCGGCAACGGCGCCAGAAAACTTGTTGATATTTCTTAACGTATGCAGAGAATCCGCAAGTGTACGGAAGTACCATTATAGCCTTCACCCAGAAGTATTCAGGGTATCGTATTTTCCATAGGGAACGGAGGTATTTCTCCTAGCTAGTTCACCCAAGGAACAACACAAGGGTAGAGATAGAGAGGGGGTTGAGATGGATTCCTATAGGTTTTAGGGTCTTAAGAATAGCATTGCCATACTTCTACTTGCTCACTTCGGGCACCGGATAACGCCTGGTCTGCCAAGCGATGCCGGCCTACAGCTCTACGCCAAACTCGGACATGGGGGACTACAAAGGACGGACAGGACAAGGTCACTCCCTGCCGCCTACCACCTCAACCATACGAGAAAGGTGCAAACAAAGGTAGCCTCTAGCCTAGACACCATGTCTATGCTATGACTACTACTCTAGCGTGATATCAAGGCTTACCCGTCCCCGGGGTCCTTCTACTAGAGCATCCGCCACAAGGACGAACGACGATCCCGCAAATAAGAGAAGGTCAAACTCAACTAAACACAAGACCTTTATCAAACTATAAGAAACATGAATACTTACTTAGCCAAGATCCCGCTAAGGAGCCAAGTACAATACCCGTAGAGGCACAAGTTGAGGGAGACGCCGACAAGTCTGGCATTTCCCCACTCTCGCACTCACATCTTCTCTCTACTCTAAAGCTAGCTAGGGCCTAGGCCTAAGGCCTAGGCCCCTTTAGAGTGGAGCTCTAGTGGTAGTGGTGCTCTTTCTCCCTTTGTGTGATGATAGCATGAGAGGGGGAGGACCCCTCTACTTATAGGTGGGAGAGGGAGCATCTTCTTTGGAATATTCTCCTTCTAAATGCCCAAATCTGACCTCCCACCGTGTCCAGGTTCAGCGAATGAAAAAAACGTAATGGCACCGCCTTTCCTATGCATTGAGTGAACCGCCTTTCGAAGTTGGGCCCGATCGGTGTCAGGAGTGCGCCGGCCGGCGCACCTGGGCAGGCCGGCCCCCTGCTAGCGCAGATCGGCCTCAAACTTTGCAAGCTGGTTGGGCTTCGTTGTTAGCTTCGCGTGATGGGGTGGTTTACTGAAAATGGACTCCGGATGAGGGAGTTATGGCCGTTTTAGTGAACCCCGCTCCTGCAGCCCAAGACGTTGTTGGACTGGATATTGGGCCTCCACTTGTTGGGTTTATGAATTCATGGTTGGAGGCCCATATCCCTAGTAAGTGGGCTTTTCTCCTTGCTTTTCTTGTGGTCCAAAATGGATTGTTGTTTATTGTATTCTTTTCTCCACTTTAGATCCACTTTAGGTATGTTTTCATGTTGGTCCTGTAAAATAAGTGAAACACCAAAACTTATGGAAATCATTAGTATAAATCCCTATTCACTAAGTTTTGTGTGCCTTTTATAATCTTATTGGCGGTATAAAATTCGAGTTAAGGACCGCCAACAAGTTCCCCACACTTAGCCCTTTGCTCGTCGAGTAAAGTTTTAGGACTAAGATGGGTCATCTCCTAGATAAATAACCTGCATACAAGATATTCCAAGCTTCACCTGCACTTGTGAACTTTTGAATTGTCTACCACATCATCTTGGGTAATTGAATAATGGAACAACATGGATTCAAATCCTCTTGCAACAGTTAGCTTAGAAACTTGGGTTTTTATAAGATTTTTCAAAAAGAAAAGATAGCCTTACTCCTCAGATGATACTCTCAAATCACTCATATATGTGTCTGGTTCCTTACCAGGGCGTTTTGGAATTGCCCTCTTTTTCTTTCATAACCTATCTCTAAAGCTTTTGAGTGGAGTTTTGGGTAGATATGAGAGTGGGCATACTTGCATCACATATATTGTCATGTCAAAATCCGAACCATATGGAGATACAAGTCATACACTTTGATTGAGATGTGCAAGTGTGTGGAATAGAAAATGTTTCCTAAGTCTAAATGTTTTTGGTACTCCATATGCATCATGACTCTCTTTATTGGTAGATGGATGATTCTTTGAAGAGTATGGGCTATAAAAGAAATTTTTTTGAATGGGGCTTTGAATTTTCTTTCCCGTTATTTATTGATCTTTTTTTATATATGTTTCATCTCATGCCCTTTGGCATGGATCATTTTTTTCCTCATGCTTTTGCATGGTTTTTTTACATAGCCCATATCTCTTCTAATGGAAACTTAAATGGTGAGATGTCATGATAGAAAGCAAGGAGTAATTATCTAGTGAATAATGAATGTGCGACTCTCAAGATAAGAGTCGGCATCTTTATTTGGTATATGAGGTTGCAACTCTCATGGTAAGAGTTGGCATTTTTCTTTTTTGTGAACGAAAGGGTGTATGTTGTGTGTAACTCTTAGTGTAAGAGTGTGCATTTTATTTGTGGGTGTGCATGAATCTCAATCATCAGTGCATGATCATAATCTCACATAGGTTACAACAATTTGACCCAACTCAATGATCTGTCAAGCAGCATATGACTAAAGGTTTGCATAATTGAATCATGTCATATGGCCTTGGTAGGAAATTCTTTATCATTGAGGAGCATGCTATAATATTTTTGGTTTTGTAAAATAAATCCCAAGTCCTTTATAAAAAGAGCAAGGTTCAAATCATCCAGCTATATCACATACTCCAATTACTTAGACAACATGGGGTCCCTATGATAGTTGTTCACAAGTTATAGGAATATTAGCAAGAAATAATGAGTATGCAAATTTTTATCAAAGGGTAGCATAGAGATGTTATGCTAGAAAGTTTTGTCTTTTTAATTTGATAAATTTTAAACTTCAAAACTTTCAGGAGATGTGAGGGTAGAGTTGCACAAACCATCGTTGAAGATGAAGGAGATAGTTAGAGTCATTTGTCTTGTCCTTCTGTATGATGGATTGCTCTATGTTGTGCATTGTGTTGGGGAGATCTCAAATTTGTTTTAGTTATTCTTGGAAGATCTCCCCCACACTTATTCTTGTACCTATGTTACTAGAACTCAAGAAAAGAAACAAGCAAAAACTCTACCGAAATACTAGGGAGTCAAATTTTATTATTTATTATTTAATTTATTATTTCTTTTTTACTATTGATTTTGATATTTATTCTATTTTATCATTAATGTTTTTTTAAACTTGTTCAACCAATGTTTTATTAAAACTCATTCAAGGTTCAAGATAAGGATGTAAATGAATTTTCAACCTTGATTTTGTCTCCATCATGAATTACTTCTATTGTTTATGCCATCTACTCAAGCTCATCAATCAAGTTTCAACACCATGTCAAAATTTTAATTGAAGTAGGTCATTTTTAACCTAAGCACCCTCCTTAATATAAAAAGACCTATGGATGTATCACATGGATCCATATAGACACACCCAAACTTAAAGCATGAGGCATAAACATAAGAAGCATACCCTTTTTTTCCATGGAGAAAAATTATGAGTAAAGGAGTTGGTGAACATTACCTTTGCATACTGGGTGCGTGCACCGTCAGCATTTTTGTATGAGGCGTCGAAGTTGTTGCCGCGGCTTAGCATGGAGGTTCTACCCAGGTGAACCATAAGGCTAGGCCACACACATAACTTTTTGTGTATATGTCACAAGCCTTGATGGTAGTAGCAAAGGTTTTGAGGTGAACAAGCAGCCCATATGTGTTTTTCTTCTAATATGTGAGGCCAACTTGCTTGCTCTCTTCCCTTCTCTTTTTTTTATATGACTCTTTTTTGTACTATCTTTCTTCTTCTTCTTCTTCTTCTTTTTTTCACTTTCCTCTTTCTCTCTTTTTTTCATCTTTTTTTATGTCATCATTTTTTTCTTCTTTCTCTCCTTTTTTCTATTATCATCATTTTTTTTCAAGGCAAGGCTCACATCAACTTTTGTTTACTATCATTTTTTTGAATGTTTCTTGGGGTGTTTGGAACTTGGAATTCTCACCATCCTCCTCCACACTTGGACTTCTGTGTGAAAGTCAAGTGTGTAGGTCAGGGTCTCCTTATGAGTTTGTTCCATCACTCAAGAGCATCAGGGTTTGTAGTTGATGTAGCTCCCATGTTGTCAAGCGTCATATGACCCGTACCCTGTAATAGTTAGTAACAACAATACCCGAAGGTGCATATTTTCTTGACAACATGTTCATGCCCCCTTTTTTAGATAATCCAGGGTATCTCCTGGCAGTGCTTAAGTTATGGTCTTAAGCTTGACCGTAGGGATTTCGTCTTATAGCTATCCATGGTGGTGAAGTTCCCAAACTCACCACCAAACAATGGGCAAAAAGGTTCAAGCTGCAAGGTCGACCATCGTGCTACTATGAGATTTGAAATGTTTATAATAACATAAGCATCAACAACCATCCTCTTAAAATGTTTTGAAATAAGAATGAAGAGGTGGTTGGGATTCTCGTAGGAGCACATGGTCAGAAGCAGAACAAACTCTAGAGATCCCAAAGGTGAGCATGAAGCATGATTGCAAACATGCTCAATAGCTTACTTGGTCTCCAGAGTTGTTGCTTCGGGCATGTCCATGGCATCAAAAATTTTTGTTCCCAGAAGTTATATTATGATGAACAAACATTGAATCTTAACAACTATTGGGATAAACATTTTGATGGCCAGAGGGACATGCATCTTGTTCGAGCAAGGGCGAAGATGAATGTTCCATTGTAATAGGATGAAAAAGAAAGCTCAAGTGGAACGAATGGGGGTACACACTTTGCTAGCTCAAACAAGTAGCTTTGCTTCGCCTTCGGGTTTTAGAGTAAGAGCTAGGGCTGGCAGAAGCAAAGCTTTCAGACTTCTCATTTGGGATCCCCTATTCTCTCTCTTTTTTAAATGGGATTTTAAGAGGGTGCCTTATGAGAAGATCAAAATCGAGGATGGCATAGATATGAAAGTCTAAGAAAACATTGATTTTTTTGGGTTTTTATTGACACGGCCCTCGCAATCCCACAACTCTCAAAGGTGAGCCCTGATGGACTCTTAAAGAGTTTGTTGATCGGGACTAACGGAAATTTGCCCACAAAATGGTTTTCGCAAGAAATTGTGACATGATATTAGTCCTGATTGTGGGATTGTGTAGGACTTCCACATTTGTGCCAAGATAAGTTCAAGGTTCTACCATTTTCCTCAAAATTGATAGCGAACTTTGAAGGATAAAACATTCCTTCCTTCATTGTTCGCGGCTCGGGTGAGGGCTTACAACTCGAATCTAAGGATAGAACAATGGTTGATTCGGTTGAGGGCTCCTCAAAGCTTGACATGCCCTTTTTATGGAGAGTCTTGTGTTCTACGACGGAGAAGCATGCTTATCTAGGATGTGGTCTAGGATTTTCTTCTACTCCATCATAGTTTTTTTTGTAAATGACCCCCTAGTGGTTATGTCAAGTCAAAGGGCAGCATCATTGTCTAGACCCGAACAAAAGATATGCAAAAGCACACTATCGGGTAAAGATAAGTTTAGGCCCGCATGTATTATCATTGTAAACTTGGCCTAGGCTGCACCTATGGATTCCTTCTTATTTTGCTTGAAATCAAGGATTGCCCTTGGTAGAGAGTTGATACGGGACATATGAAAGAATGCAAGATAAAAACTTATGATTTTATTCTTCCTAGTCCCCATTCAAACTCTCTACGTCATTAGTGTATCATTGCTTTGCCTCTCCCTTGAGAGAGAACAAAAACAATTTCCACATAAGAATTTATCTTATGCCATACCAGGAATGCTTAGGCATGAAATAATTCCTTGAAATCTTGTAGGTGGCAAAATGGTTCTTTAAGATCAAAACCAGAGAAGGGTCGTACCCAAACCATAGCTTTTAAATTAGGGTGGAGTTCATAGCTAGATGGAAAGTTTAATTTTGAAAAAAAGTTTTGGCTCAATGAACTCCCCCTATTTCAAGCAGAAAGATTTAGATTTGAATTTGGCTTCATGGTAGTAGGATAGAAGAAATATTTGTTTTTATATATATATTTTTTAATATAAGGATACAGATACGAGGACGAACCAGGGTCGGAGAAAATAGCAACCGTTCCCCGGCAACGGTGCCAGAAAGCTTGTTGACATTTCTTAATGCAATCACCAAGTATGGAGGTTTTAAGTCCATCCCCGGCAACAGCGCCAGAAATCTTGTTGGTATTTCTTAATGTATGCAGAGAATCCGCAAGCGTACGGAAGTACCGTTGTAGCCTTCACCCGAAAGTATTCAGGGTATCGTATTTTCCACTGGGAACGGAGGTATTTCTCCTAGCTAGTTCGCCCACAGAACAACACAAGGATAGAGATAGAGAGGGGGTTGAGATGGATTCCTATAGGTTTTATGGTCTTAAGAATAGCATTGCCAAATTCTACTTGCTCACTTCGGGCACCGGATAACGCCTAGTCTGCCAAGCGATGCCGGCCTACAGCTCTACGCCAAACCCAGATGTGGGGGATTACAAAGGATGGACAGGACAAGGTCACTCCTGCCGCCTACCACCTCAACCATACGAGAAAGGTGCAAACGAAGGTAGCCTCTAGCCTAGACACCATGTCTACTCTATGACTACTACTCTAGCGTGATATCAAGGCTTACCCGTCCCCAGGGTCCTTCTACTAGAGCATCCACCACAAGGATGAATGACGATCCCACAAACAAGAGAAGGTCAAACTCAACTAAACACAAGACCTTTATCAAACTATAAGAAACATGAATACTTACTTAGCCAAGATCCCGCTAAGGAGCCAAGTACAATACCTGTAGAGGCACAAGTTGAGGGAGACGCCGACAAGTCCGGCATTTCCCCGCTCCCGCACTCACATCTTCTCTCTACTCCAATGCTAGCTAGGGCCTAGGCCTAAGGCCTAGGCCCCTTTAGAGTGGAGCTCTAGTGGTAGTGGTGCTCTTTCTCCCTTTGTGCGATGATAGCATGAGAGGGGAGGACCCCTCTACTTATAGGTGGGAGAGGGAGCATCTCCTTTGGAATATTCTCCTTCTAAATGCCCAAAACCAACCTCCCACCATGTCTAGGTTTAGCAAATGAGAAAAAACGTAATGGCACCGCCTTTCCTATGCATTGAGTGAACCACCTTTTGAAGTTGGGCCCGATTGGCGTCAGGAGTGCGCCGGCCGGTGCACCTGGGCCGGCTGGCACCCTGCTAGCTCAGATCAGCCTCAAACTTTGCACGCTGGTTGGGCTTCGTTGTTAGCTTCGCTTGATGGGGTGGTTTACTGAAAACAGACTCCAGATGAGGGAGTTATGGCCGTTTTAGTGAACCCCGCTCCTGTAGCCCGAGACGTTGTTGGACTGGGTATTGGGCCTTCACTTGTTAGGTTTATGAATTCATGGTTGGAGGCCCATATCCCCTAGTAAGTGGGCGGGCTTTTCTCCTTGCTTCGCTTATGGTCTAAAATGGATTGTTGTTTATTGTATTCTTTTCTCCACTTTAGATCCACTTTAGGTATGTTTTCATGTTGGTCCTGCAAAACAAGTGAAACACCAAAACTTGTGGAAATCATTAGTATAAATCCCTATTCACTAAGTTTTGTGTGCCTTTTATAATCTTACTGGTGGTATAAAATTCGAGTTAAGGACCGCCAACAGCTGTTGGCCAATAATAACCCATCTGGAATGCTTAGCCAACTAGTGTTCTTGATGCTGCGTGGTTTCCGCAACAACCCGTGTGTATTTCATCTACGATTTCTATTCGTCTTTGCCTTTCCACGCATTTGTGCAAAACTCCTAATGATGCTGCTCTTCTGTATAGCTTGTCTGCTACAAGGACATAGTTCTTACTCTTTCGTATTAGCTTGATCCTCTCTGTCTTGTCCTCGGGAACTATCTTGTCTTTTATATAGTCTATGAAGGGTTGTATCCAATCCTCATACACCACCATGATTTGTCTTTGTTGCTGATCTATTTCCATTGGGTCGTTCTGCACTTTCGCAACCTTTGCTTCACCTTCTTGTTTGATTGATGGTTTTTTGAGTTCTTCTACGAATATGCCTGGTGGTACTTTTGCTCTGTCGGAACCAAGCTTTGCCAGTGTGTCAGCAGCTACATTTGAATCTCTTAGAACATGGTGGATTTCTAGCCCTTGGAAGTTCTTTTCTAGATTTTTTACTTCTACACAGTATGCTCCCATGTTGTCTTTTGTGCAGTCCTAATCTTTGTTGACTTGATTGATGACAACTACTGAATCTCCATAGACTAATAGGCTTTTGATGGCTAATGAATGAGCTACTCTTAATCCATGGATTAAGGCTTCATATTCTGCTTCATTATTTGTGGCCTGCCATATGATCTGTAAGACATTTTTGAATTGTTTTCCTTTTGGTGATATGAATAATATTCCAGCTCCTGCTCCTCCTAGCTTGAGTGATCCATCAAAATACATCTTCCAGTGATCTATGATAGGAGCGGGTTCTTTCTGGGTGGCTGTTGACACCAAAATTTGGTATGAAGAAAATTAGGCATGGGACTAGGTGTCAGGGTCGATTGGAGCTGATTTGGCAGTGGTTAATCAAGACAAAGGAAAGCTAAATCAACATCATGGCAGGTGTATCAGCTAAAAACACAGAATTGGGAAGAGACCGCATCCGGGTCGGCCAAGAAGGAAAGACACGTTGGACTTCACTAGAAGGGAAAGATTAGAGTCCAAGTTATCTAATTTTCTATAGTTTTATTAGTTCTTAGTTGTTTTTGTATCAGAACTCTTATTTGCCCATGCTATAAATATAAAGCCCCAACCATTGTAATATTCATCATCATGATCAATACACAAAACTGGCTATCATGCCGTACCCTTAGGAGTAGGAGTAACGTAACGTAGATTCTCAACGAGATCTTCTGGCAGGCGGGTATTGTCCGTGGTGAGCGGCGTCCTCTTGCTGGTAAGTATTGTCAAAACCCATAGTATTCATAGATAGGGATGATGTATTATCTATGGAGAGCGGTGTCACGGTCTATCTATGAGTATTGCAGCAATAACGTTAGATAGGGATGATGTATTATCTGTGGAGAGCAGCGTCATGGTCTATCTACCTATTATTGCAAGTTATCGGCTCTATTAGCTTTGGCAAGCTTGTAGATTCATTAAGTTATCGATATTATTTGTTCTTATGGTTAAATATATATAACAATATCATTGCCCGATCAAAGATTAAGTAGATTTGGCCATATTCTATTAGATTCAAGTGATTATCATGATTAGATCTACTTTACACTTGAATTGTGCTCTATCGGCTAGTTTCTATTAAATCTTGATCGTCACATGCTGTGGGTTTAGAATTAGAAAAGTTAATGAAGGTTGATCTAGGACCGCCAGCCCGTTAGACCAGTCCTAGATTAGGTGGATTTGCTTGTTTACTTTTATTCTTGCTTCATGGACCCTGTATAGGCTATTCTAGCCGATCCAGTTATGCTTCCACAAATAGCACCATGTATCGGCTATCGGCTAGATTTGTCTATTCATAGAGGGGGATGATGTATTGTCTGTGGAGAGCGACGTCACGGCGTCTCTATGGGTAGTTCACGTCTATTTGGTAACATTACATGTGTGCTATCTACTTATACCTGATAATGATTAAACACGATTGGCTAATGAACTTATACTAAGAATTATGCACCTTTATAGCCTGTTCTGTTTATATCTTTATCTTTATTTTGATTATAATGCATGGAGCTAACTCTCTAGTTAGTCTCCTTATTCAATCGGCTATCATAGCCACACATCTTAGAACTGTCTGGAATCACGCCGGCAGGTTCCATCATTTGATCTCGTTTATCTCCTTGTCAACTATAGGTCAAGTTGGCTGCCATGCTCTCTCGGTAGATCGGCACTGCCTGCGAGGTCTTGAGAATCACGGAGCGTCCTTCTGCTCTTCGGTTCTCGCTATAGCCTTATTAGTGTGTTGGCACGATTTTCGTGTCAACAGTAGCTTCTGTCCATTCAGCTAGAAAATCACTTAGCACCTGAGACTTGATTGCTGTCTTTGATTGAAATTGTGTTCTGAATGCTCCGAGTTCTACTGCCTACTTTGATATTCTTCTTGTTGCGTCTCTATTTTTTATGATGTCTGCTAGAGGAAAATCTGTGACCACCATTATTTGACGCTCTTGAAAATAGTGTCTCAACTTTCTAGATGTTATAAGGACGGCATATAGTAGCTTCTGTATCTGTGGGCATCTGACTTTTGATTCTGCCAGTACTTTGCTAATATAATAGACTGGTATTTGTACTTTGTATGCATGTCCGGGTTTTTCTCTTTCCACCACTATGGTTGTACTCACCACATTCTTGGTAGCTAAGATGTATAGTAACATGTCTTCTTTCTTGTTTAGTGGTACCAATATGGGTGATTCCATCAAGTATTGCTTTAACCTTTGAAACGCTTCATCTGCCTCTTCGGTCCACTCAAATTTTTCTGTCTTTTTTAATAGTTTGAAGAAAGGAACACCCTTTTCCCCTAATCTTGAAATGAATTTGTTGAGCGCTGCCATGCAACCTGTTAGCTTCTGTATATCTTTT
>DXKC01003580.1:0-13778 GCA_031170775.1 Cymbopogon citratus
ACTAAGAAAGAGTCTTGATGCTTGCCTTGACATCATTGGAACGTTTGCCGAATTTTGGATTCGGCATGTTCCGAGGCATGAAAATAGCAGGGCCAACAAGTTAGCTCAACGGGCATCTGGTTATGACGTCAGTGGGCGTAATTTTCATATCCAAACAAAACCGGTGCATGAAAAAGTTTGTGTTTGTGCAACAGAGTCAGCTGAACCGATTAATAGAATCGGCCAAGTCGACTCTTGCTGGTTGACATGCAAGTCGTCTAGGCCGACTGCCCCAGTCGGCCAGGCCGACCCTTCCGTGATCAACACAATCAATGCCAACAATCAAGATTCAAATCGACCTGAAAATTCTAGCACTGCTGGGGCCGATTTGGATGATTGGAGGACTCCCTTGTTGACATATTTACATGATCCAAGTGCTAAAGTTGACAAGAGTGTTCGGCGGAGTGCTTTCAAGTATGTGTTGCATAATGATGAGCTCTATCGCCGAACTGCTGAAGATTTATTGCTTAAGTGCTTGGGTCCTGATCAAGCAAATGTGGCAATGGGAGAAGTCCATGAAGGTATTTGTGGCACACATCAATCGGCTCCAAAGATGAAGTGGTTGTTGAGAAGGGCTGGTTTTTATTGGCCTACTATGATTGCCGATTGTTTTCGTTATTACAGAGGTTGTGAAGAGTGTCAAAGGTTTGGAAATATTCAGCTGGTGCCTGCTGCTATGCTTCATCCTATTATCAAACCATGGCCTTTTTGTGGTTGGGGGCTAGATTTTATTGGCCAAATTCATCCCCCGTCTTCAAATGGACATAGATTTGTCTTGGTGGCTACAGATTATTTTACTAAGTGGACCGAGGCAGTTCCTTTGAAGAATATGACACATAAGGAGGTTATAAGATTCATCACTGAGCATATTATTCATAGGTTCGGCATTCCTCAGACTTTGACTACAGATCAGGGCACTTCATTTATTTCTAAAGAAGTCAAGGAGTTTGCCGAATTATACAAGATTAAGATGATCAGGTCATCTCCTTATTATGCTCAAGCTAATGGCCAAGCTGAATCGAGCAATAAAACTCTAATCAAACTCATTAGAAAGAAGATTGAGGAGAATCCCAGAAGGTGGCATGAAATCTTGTCTGAGGCTTTGTGGGCTCATCATATCTCGAGACATGGTGTGACAAAAGTTACTCCTTTTGAGTTGGTATAAGGGTAGGAAGCCGTCTTACCCGTCGAGGTGAATTTGAATGCATACAGGCTAGCAAGACAAAATGACTTATCGGCTGTTGTGTATGGTGAGTTGATGATCGATAATGTCAATGAGGTAACAAATTTGAGATTAAAAGCTTTAAAGGAGATTGAAAAAGATAAAGCTCGAGTTGCTAGAGCTTACAACAAAAAGGGAAAGAGCAAATTATTTCAAGTAGGGGATCTAGTATGGAAGACTATAATACCTATTGGGACAAAGAGCAATCAGTTTGGCAAGTGGTCACCTAATTGGAAAGGTCTTTATAAAGTGGTTGGAGTTATGCGTGGAAATTCTTATATTATAGAGATATTGCAAGGTGAGTGTCTCAAGGTAGCATTAAACAAGAGATAATTGAAAGAGTATTTTTCAAGTGTTTGGCAGGAAGCCTAAATGTTCTTCCAAATAACGGCTGGTACATATATCGCCCTTAGAACAAAAATAGCCGATGTACACACCGCCCTTAGTCAATTGAGTAGCCGGTGTGGTGGACATTGTTGCTATTCAATTTTATTTTATTTATACAGATTGCTTGTTTTCAAGTTCATGCATCATAAACTTAGAAACAGGGGGCATGTGTTGACACTCAAAATTGACCATTTTTGTAAATGTGTCAAAATGAGAAACAGACTTCACCATTGCATTTCTCTCATCGAGCTTATCGAAAAACATATATGGTTTGCCCTATTTGGAGTCCGGATGCGAGAGTTATGCTCCCAGAGAGAAGACCGATCTTGCACTGGTACTGCTGGTCCATACGGCCGGTACTACCGGGCTCCGCAGAGTTACTTCTGGTTCTTAGCCGGTACTACTGGTCAGGGGCCGGTACTACCGGGTTCCGCAGTAGTTTTGGCCGTTCCGAATCAGATTTCGAACCGGATCATTTTAGATCGGTTTTTGGTAAATTTTTGACGTAGA
The DNA here is from genome assembly GCA_031170775.1 of Cymbopogon citratus. Classification (NCBI taxonomy): domain Eukaryota; kingdom Viridiplantae; phylum Streptophyta; class Magnoliopsida; order Poales; family Poaceae; genus Cymbopogon; species Cymbopogon citratus. Next base: position 2,159 of record DXKC01003580.1, read on the forward strand.
AAACTTGAAGATTGAGCCTTGGAGATGTTTCCTACTGGGATAAGACCACCCCCTCTATATATATTAGAGGATTGTGGCCGATTAAAGTACCACCTACCAATCGACAAACAAATCAATCTACTACCTCTCTTTCTCCTATCAACCCTCTTCATGCTGTTCATGTCTTGATCTAGGCGACCAAGGATGGCGTCCTAGGCTTGCTGGCCGACCTAGGGTAATCCGGCAACGTCCTTGGCCTGACGGGGTCCCTCCCGGGCGAGAGCTTCACTGGTTCCATTGCTAGTTTGCTCGTAAACTAGTCGGTTCTTCGTTCCAAAAGTACGTCGGTTATCCTTTGGTGGTTTTCTTGTAAACCTCTCCATGCTCTACTATGTAAGGATGATTATCTCGCTGCGTTCTTCGGCTCGTGGCGGCCCGGGCGTCCATTGCCCTCTGGTGTGTTGGTCCGGAACCTTTTTCGGCGTCAACAGGAGTCATTAATTCGTTCTTCGCAACAACTTTTTTTTTGAGAATTTTGCAAAAACATTTTGTGTACTCAAAACTCTAGTATATTCCAGCAAAATACAAGAGAAAATTACATTATAGATGAGCAAACCAACCCATAAGAGAAACACATTTGAATGGAAGGTATATTATTAATTTTTCAAGTGCATCTTGTTTCTTTCAAAGTCACTCCATATTGGAGGCACCACATCATTTGGAGCATCGGTGGCTCATCTACAAGCCGACACCTGTCCCACTTGTCTCCGCTCAGCGCTCGCTCCACAGAATCCCGCGGCTCCTCCTGTGATGTCTATTTTACAGAAAAAGCCTCTAGTTTTATGTAAGCCAACCCGCAATGAAGATCATATCCCTAGGTAGTGTCCACACGTTATGAAATGTTTCATATAAACCCCTAATGTAAATTTTAATCTGATACAAAGAAGAGAAAATTCGAGACTTGGCTCATTTATATAAATTTTCATAACCCCCACAATTTTGCAGAGAGACCCCTCCACCATCCCAGACCCTAGGTTCCCCATCTCCCTCCTCATTCCTCGCTATCCTTTCTCTCTCTTCTCCAAGCCGCCGCCGACGCCCCTTGCGTGTCGTGTGCGCGCCTCCCAGCTCGGAGCCGCTGGTTCTCCACCTCTTCCACAGGTGTTTCTCCGTCTAGCCGAGGCCCCCTACGAGACGCAACATCATCTCCATTTCCCCCTTTCTATTATATTAATTACATGCATGAATAGAACCACGACGATTGTGGTGGACATACAAACCGTATTATAACATGTGGATGCTTCATGATTGATTTGCGCTTATATATCCTAGGCATATCTGATATAGATTGGTTTTGTTCCTCAAATCATTGCAGGGCGCCCGAAGTTGATGTTCTAGTTATATCGAAAAAGTCATGGAAATATTCTTTCGCCCTCTGCCCGACAAAGATGTACACTGCCCTTAATAAAAAAGAAGTCATCCACAATCTAGTGACACTCAGTCCGAAGACCAGAACATTTGCATATGCACCTTTTTGAGAAATAACTTTGGCCACCTATTTCAAGTCTTTCGTAGCCTTCACAACTGAACCGATCTTAGATCAGCTGGTTGGGTTTCTTGTGGTCGAACTTATCCACCATGGTTCAAATCCTGGTGCTCACACCTTTTCCTGGGATTTTCCGACGCTACGCATTAAGTGGTAGGCGACGTCGACCCCGTCGACAGCGAGACGCCTGTGGTGACTTCGTGAACTTGAAGATCTTCCGGCCCAGTCCTTCGGAGGTGCTCATAGGGGTAGGGTTTACGTACGTGTGTTTATAGGGGTGAGTGTGCGTGCGTATTGAGCGTTTATATTGTACTGTATAATATAAAAAATCTTGTGAACCGAACTCTTAAGAATAGCCCATGTACGGAGCCAGTGTTCGTGTGAATTCAATTCTTTTTGGTGAAAGAATGGGTTTGACGTTAGTATTTTTCTAAAGGTTTCGGTGATTCTTGTTGGTGGATAATAAACAGGTGACGAAGGTTATCTAATGTCCATATGCTAACTATATTACTGGATGATACCCCGCGCGTTGCTGCGGAATTCTGTAACATAATATCATATGACTACCAATGAAAAATATTTTTATATTTTTCATGATTTTAGCTTCAAATATTAATTAATAAGAAATAAAACATAGAATGTTTGGCAGTACGGCAAAAGAGGAAGACATCTATCTACTTTTAGATTCGGTTATACTATGCACAGGGCTAAAAAATTTCCACACGGGCTGTCTCATCCTTATCCTCTCGTCCTCTGACTCTTGGCTTCTCTCGGTCAAGGTTGAAGGAACAACTCTAGCGCAAGATGGCAGGGACTGCCGGCGGCAACTTGCAGTCAGGACCAACGCGAGAGCGGAACGTGCTCTGCCACCACCGCTACCGCAGCAGGACCACATCGTCATCACCATCCACAACCAGCCTGGAGATGCCGGCCGGATGCGTCCGCGACGGGAGCTCCTCCATGTGGGCTCTGCATCGCCACGGCCCGCTTGGCGAGCTGCGCAGCGGCCTCGTCGCCGCGGAAGAGAAGTTCAGTGAGCTTTGTCTGTCCCGTAGCTGAAGCCCGGCCGTGGCCCATCCTTTGCCTACTCGCCACTCCACTTACTATCCGCTAGCAGGTAAGCAGAAGCTCCCTTCAGTGCCACCTGGGGGTCGCCGGAGGCGGACGCCGCTATTAATAGCGGCTCGCCGAACGGCCGCGCGTGTGGGGACGGGCACACTGCCTCACGGCCATCGATCCTGGGGCGTCTGTGGACCGTGGTTCCGATGGCGAGGAACCATATCGACGTCCTTGCAGGTTGGGTGGGAGGCAGAGGCAGAGCGACGCCTTGTGGCAATGCCGAGCAGGGCAGGTCCGAGGCGGAGCAGACCTATAAAGGCGACGGGAGCCCGTTGGTTTTCTTCTGTAGTGCGGTTCATTTTCTTCTGAATGCAGTGCGGTGGCAGTTACCTTTAGCTGCATTAGTGGTGGCAGATCAACAGATGGATGTGCACGACGCAATAAGGATGACAGTGCGGTGCCTTGCATGGAAAAAAAAGATGACGATGACGTGGCGCAAGGAGAATGCAGGAAAATAGCTTAGTGGGGTTTGTTTATATAAGATATATAGATTGCATGACGAGTTCCTTTATAACGAGAGTTCAAATTCCTACCATAGCCAAATATTCTTGCTTACTAGATTAGGAAAGCCATCCAATTAGTTGTATCACTTTGTAAGCTGTAAGTATGGTTAAGCTGTGTTGACCCTTAGGAGTTAATCATGCAGTTAAAGTCAAACTATGTGCTCTCCATCTGTTGATCTTAGCTACTTCTGTCCTCAGAAGCACGCAACCATTAATAGCCACTCCACCATATTCACCATGTGCTACTTCTGTTCCTGGAAGTATCCCCCATATATATACACACGCTTCATCTTGTGCTGTTTCTGACATAGAGACACACACCAATACTGCTCCTACCTTGGGAGTATGTATTCATCCATATATATCCATCCAAACCCACTTAAGTGTCATGCTCCTACACTAGAAGATGACACCCAAAAATAATATTGTTCTATAGCTCCAGTTATCAAATTAATACTCTCTACAGTTATCTGTGCATTATAGGATTGGTATGCTCTAATAAAAAGAAGAAGAGAAAGAAAGAAAAAGAAAGAGGACAAAAGTCCCAGAAAGAAGAGAGCAACCAAGTCCTTAGAAAACTTTTAAAGTTTCAAAATTAGGGAGTTGTGTTATCCCCAAGGAGCAATTATAGAATCACATCTTCACCATCATTACCCCTCATTTATCACCATCATCAAACATCACCTATTTCTTTCCCCTTACTCACACACACATATGACTTGATTGTATGACTAATTTTTTTGGATCCATGGTTTAACTATGCAATATATGCAAGTAGATTTGAGATATTCTTCCCACCTATGAGCTCCATATAAGCCTATTAGAAGTAGGGTGAGAGAGAGAAGGCAATCTCCTTATGCCTTAGTTCCACAAATACCACATATCTTGAGAGTAAGAGAGAAGGCATCTTTACACTTGCCTTGGTAAGGATCTAGAAATACCACATATGAGAGACTTGAAAGGATCATACAAGGAATCTCTAAGTTTTATTTTAAAAACCTTACAAAAACTCCAGAGTAATAGTTGATCGAAGAGTGAGAAACATAGCACTTGACCTACTGTTCTGTCTTTCAACTGCCCAAGACCCAAGTGAAGGTTATAAGCCCCATGGTAACAGGTAATATGGGTAAGTTTTGAGTCAGGATAGTTCACTCTAATCCGGAGGAGAGGTCTTGTTTGAATATATGTGTACTTGTAAGGTGTGAAAGCATTGTAGCAACTCCTGATCCATCACTGAGTCTATCTTTGCTCAAGAATGAGGAAAAGATAAGCTTGGGGGAGTTTGTTGATGGTAGATAAGTATCAATTTTAACCGTCAACATAAAATGAGAAAGGATTAAAAGAATAATAACATATAGCTATAGGGGTTATACTAAAAGAATTCCACGAGCTTTGATGATTGTCTATTTCTACAAGGGTTATCAGGATTTTACCAAGAATGGTCCACATGTCAGGTTTACATAGAGAGAAAATACCGAACACAAACTTTTATGGGATTAGGAAGGTTCCAGAAGACACCCGACCGAAGGAGAGGCTAGGCTGGCACAGTGGCCAGGCGCTCGCCTGCTGAGGTGGACCAATCAGGTCCAACCTCACAGATCCTGCCTCCAACGACTTTGAGGATGAATAATAACCATGTGTTTATATCAGTTTGATCCAAGGGCCGTGGTATGTTCTACAGGAAGATAAGAAATTATTATTCAGTTCTCCAGTTTAGAGAAGCCTCAGAGCCACCATCTCAACTAGAGTTCCGTAGTTCTATAGCATAGCTACATAGAAATAGATTTAGAGGGAGTCAAGCTTAGCTTTGAATCCAGATCTGTCATCGTTCTTGGTAATTTCTTATTCTTCATTGTAATATCTAGTATTTGATCTTGCTACTATGAATATGATTTTGCTCTATTCTTATATATCAGAATTGACTATGCTTTATATTAATATGTTCTTAATTATATTGTTCTTAGTCTACTTTGATTATATACTTAGTGAAGTTGACTTAGAATTATGTTTATGCATAGGATCGTATAGTGCTTGCTCATTAGGCCAATGGGTGAGTGATAGATATTGTGTAGGCATGGTGTCTAGGCTTTATTTATCTATGATTGCCTCCTATAGTTTGGATCGTGAGGTAGATCGCGGGAGTGACAGTCCTATTGAGTCCTTTGTAGTCCTCCCGAGTATAGAGCCCGTAGAACACAAGTATTACAGGGAAGGGGTGGTTACTGTACATGTTCTTCCTTGATAATATTCACTATGCATAGATATAAGCTTTGTCAGTAATGATGCTAAGTATAATTACACTAATCATTGTATGCTTTGACGTTATAGTTAGAATGTTTAGGATTTATTCCCTAGATCGTCCTAGTCCATGCTAGTGTTATAGACTTAGAGTATTCTAATTGAAATGGGCATCATTACTATATATGGCTATGTGCTCTTATTTATCTTATGTCATTTATTATTCATTATCATATTATTATCATATGACACTCACCCTGCATATGAGATAGATAAAGACATGGTTAAGCTCTCTATTACTAAGGGCAGTGCTCATTAGCTCATTATCCATTCCCTTCCTAGTGGTAAAAATATAAATAATGATACCTGGAATACTTCTGATTAAAATACTACAGTGGTATTATCTGTGCGCTTGCGGACCCATTATTTATTCCTAGAAAGCATATTATTTAGTACCAACATTTTTGGCGCCATGTTAGGACTATGACAACCTAACACTAGGTGGCATTAGAAATGTCGACATGGAGCTCGGAGGCAGTAGCGACGGTCGGGAGAAGGTCAAACGGACGTGCCATGCTGACGGACCGGATGCGGTGAAGGACGGACGTGGTGGCTTGGACTGAGGGACCAGATGGCTGGGTGCTAGCCACGGTGACTGACACTTGGGACTTCAACAAGTGCGAGATAACATGGCGGGGGATCTGTGCGTGGCACGTACTCATGGTGGTTTGGTGGTTTGGCCTCAAAACCATCAGCGATAGTTTGGTGGTTTGGCCTCGAAACCATCAGCGGGGGATGCGTGTGCGGCACACTACTCACGGAGGCGAGTTTCGTGGGTTTGGGCCTCAAAACCCGGGTCGGTCCCGGCACGGACAGACGACACGTGGTGGCATCGGAGAGATTGCGTGGACGTAAGGCTACTGGTGAGGAGGCGTGGTGGCCGTCGGATCAAGATGTGATGAGTTGGACTAAATTGCCCCTAGGCGGTTAAGTTTAGCTGAAGTTATCCCAAGGGCATTCTAGGGATGTCCAAATGTATCTATAAATAGAGATGGAGTCCCCCAACTCCAACTCACCTCTCCCATTTTGTGTTTTCTCCTTCTAGTGGCTAGGTTTTCATTTCCTCCCCCATGGATTGCTAGAGAGAGGTCACCAAACAATTTGTTCCCTTTGTTCGTAGGAAGCACACCCCTTAGTGTGTGCGTGCTCGCTAGGCTTTTTGGATTCATGGCTTGATCTCGTGTTTGAATCGCGTTCTTGAAGTTCATCACGAGTTCATCTTCTCTCTCCAAGAACTTTGTGATTTCTACGTTTCTAGAGGTTTTTGATCCGTTCTTTTTGCCCTGACTTGATTTATGACATGAGTAGAGGCTTTCTACCAGAGGAATTGATCTGAAACCTCACGAGATCAAAGAACTTTGGATTTCTTGCTCTAGGTCTCTCCAAGATCCCTTTTCTCTCTCTTTTGTGATTTCTTGAGTTTGACTCCGATCTGAGCAATGATCTTCTAGAGATAGCTCACCAATTGCATCAGGAACCTACTATTAAAATTTGGTTGCGACTGGATTTGATTTGAATCAGATTTGGAGATTTTTGGATCTTGCTCGGGCTGCTCCCAAAGGAATCGGCCAGGCCGGTTGGGGGACCCGGCTAAGCCGGTTGGGCCGGCTAGGCCGACTTGCCTAGTCGGCTAAGCTGACTGCTCCACTGCTAGGTAGCCAAACCGACTAAGTCGGCAGACAGGGTCGGCTAAGCCGACTGAACCGGCTAGGCCGGCTGTCAAACCGGCTAAGCCGACTGGCCTGGGGCAGAGTTGGTTTTGGTGAGTTTTCTTGCTGCCGGACTCCGTTTCTCGATCCGTTAGTTCCTATAGGTTTCTGTTTCCACTGAGAACTTTTCTGTTGGATATTGTTTGGTGTTTGGGGAAGTTTTTCAGAGGGAAGGTGATAGAGCCAGGGATCTGTCTTTCAAAAGAAAAATTTGAGGCTCCTATTCACCCCTCCTCTGGTCGCCTTTTCGGTCCTACACTCACATTTGCTTTAATTATTTTCCTATCTTAAAGAATGCTGAGGTATGATAAAAAAGACCAAAAATAAACATTCCACGCTATATATATGTGCTGTGAAAATGTTAGTTCAACCCTTATTGAGATGATAAATAGTTGCTCTATCTTGAATTTTCTTTGTATTTGCTTTATAATAGAGTTTTCTCTAAGGTTTGAGTTTAGCAGCTAAAAATGTCTCATCCTAAAAACTTGAACTAGTGGGTTGCACATGCTTATTCCTGTCTAAGTTATTGCCTAATATGATATAGTGATATAGACTATGCTTTGACTTTATTCTAAAGTGAAACTTGAAATCTGGAGTTTTCTTTGAAAACATATTCAAAACAATAGTTCCTCAGTGATTATGAAATACCTACCAAAACCATATGACATGATTCAAATCTCAAAACCCATAGTCATATGCTGCTTGTTTGATCATTGAGCTATGTCAAATTGTTATGACCTAAGTTGAGATTATAGTCATGCACCCATGATCAAGATTCACGTACACCCACCAAATAATGCCGACTCTCACACCGAGAGTTGCGCACAACATGCACCCTTTCCATCCACTAAAATGTTTTACTCCTACACTAGGAGTGGACACAAAAAAATATTTATTAGAAAAATACTCCATGCTTTTACAAGAGAATGATCTCTCTCAAAATGTGATTCTACTAAGGCATGGCTATGCAAAAAGAAAAAAATGATGAAAGAAAAGAAAAGAGAAATATAGGGGCACATGGAGGCCCATAGCATTGAAAAAAAGTGAGAGAAATGATAGCCATGTCTTTAGAAATAAAATTTGAGAAAGAGAGAGATCATGATTAAAAAAGGAGTATAGTGTAGAATTAGGATCCACCTCTATATTCCACACACTTGCACAACTTGATCAAAGTGTATGACTTGTATCTCCTTGTGGTCCGGTTTTTGATAGAGCAACATATGTGATGCAAGTATGCCCACTTTCATACCTACCCAAAACTCCACTCAAAAGCCTAAGTGGTAGGATATGAAAAGAAAGGCAACACTACAAAGCCTTTGGTGAGGTAAATATACACTTTGGGCGATTGAGAGAAATCATCTGAGGAACTTGGCTTTCTTTTTACAAAATTTTCAAAACCTTCGGATAGATAGTTGATCTTGGGATAAATGATAGGCACTATCTGTAGAACTGTTCTATCTTGCAATCACCCAAGACTTGAGATAGCTAATAAGCCCCATTTGTTTCAAGATAATAATAGGGTGGATAAAATGCTGATTTATTCAAACCAAGGTAGAAAACTTTGTTATAAATCTTGTACATTTGAAATACAATCGGCATAGAAGCAACTCCTGATCAACAAACCAAAGCTGAGCTTTGCTCAAGGACGGGCAAAGGGTAAGCTTGGGGATCTTATTGGCAGTCCATAACGATGAATTTACACCACTAATATAGAACCAAAAAGGGGTCAATTAGACATTCTTACACACATATACCTTTACTACTATTGGAATTCCACTTGTACTGGAAGATTTGTCACTATGCAGGAAACACAACAAGTACAAGGGAATATCTACACTAAAAGGGCGTTTTTCAGAAGACGTATTTGCCACATCAAGGGAAGCCAGCCCAACCAGAGAACATTTGGGCCAAAACCATGATGACACATCGATCAGGGCCTAAGGAGCAGCCCACCTGCCAAGGCAGAGGCCAAACGGCCTCGGGGGCGTGCCGGCCGGCCCAGGTGCGTCGGCCGGCCCCTCTGGAGGCGGTTCGGCCACCGCCTTGGCGTGTCGGCACATTCAATGGAGAGGAGGGCGGTGCGCACCTGGTTTTTCCCAAAACGCCCCCGAACCAACCTTTAGCAACTATAAAGAGGAGAGGGGAGGCCCCCCTACAATACACACCACACAAGAGTCTCTCTCCCTCTTCACTTGTATCATTTTCTTAGGAGTAGGAGTAGTAGTAGGTTAGTTGGAGCTAGGAGGAGCTACCTTGGAGTGCTTGAGCAACTTGAGTCCTTTTGGTATGAATATTATCAAAAGCTTCCTTTTATTCTTGTTCTTATCTTATCAATATAGCTTTGTTATGGAATTAGAGCTAAGTTCTTATGTTATAATCATGATATACAAACTAGATTATAGTTTCTATGTCATACCTTAATCATATAAAACTTTATGTTTAATCTATCATACATACATGTTTAGACCTAGAGCTAAGTTGAGGTGATGAGTTCTTTCTTATTTTAGTCTCGGTCAAAGTTGGTTTGCGGGATCATCGTTCGTCCTTGTGGCGATTGCTCTAGTAGGACCCCGGGGACGGGTAAGCCTTGTCGACACACTAGAGTAGTAGTCGATAGCTGAGATGTGGTGTTTGTTGGGTATTTTAAACGCACACAGAATAATCCGCAAGTGCACGGATACCGATATAGCTTTCACCCGAGAGTATTCCAGAGTATCGATTTTGCACAAGAAACGTGAGTGTACTAGAGAATCAAGGCCATCCAAGGATAAAGGTAAGAGAAGAAAGATATATATTTTTGGTGGGTAGAGAGAAACCTTATAGAGTTTTCTAAGTTGATTGTGTGATCAAGATTAGGCTTACTATACTATATTTACTTTGGAACAATAGTACCTCTCCAACTCTCGAAAGAGAGAAAGTAGTCGGGCTAAGGCTGCCAAAAAGCTCTACAAAACACCAACTCGAACGTGGTAAAATACAAAGGCCTGACAGAGCTGTCACCTCTGGGGCTACCACAACTAACCGTAGGATTGGGCGCAAACTCAGATAAACTATAGCCTAGACACCACATCTATGCTAATGCTTACTACTCTAATTATCTAGAATAACTAGAGCACTCAATACGAGCAGAGATCTAGTAAATAGAATAAAGTAAGAATATAAATAAAGAACTTAGAACTTGGAAATAATAATTAAAGATCCTGGAGATTGCTGAGCGACGAACCAGTTGCTGCAAATGTACAATGTTGAGGAAGATCCAATAGATCTGGCTTCTCCTCCTCTCTCTCCCTCTTTTCTAGATACAACTAGATGAACTAGAACAAGAATTATATGAACTAGACTAGAACTAGATGAACTAGAAAACTAGAGGGACCTCTACTTCTACTTGAATGGAGAATTAAAACCCTAGCTTTTGATCTGTAGAAGAGGTATGATAGCCTCTAGGCCTGGGGTGCCCTCCTTATATAGCCCTATAGAATGCACCACGTTGATGGTAGATAAGTATCGATTTAAACCATCAAGATAACATGAGAAAGTATTAAAAGAATAATAACATCTAATTATAGGGGTTATACTAACAGAATTCTATGAGTTTTGGTGATTGTCTATTTTTGCAGGAGGTTATCAGGATTTTACCAAGAATGGTCCACATGTCAGGTTTACATAGAGAGAAAAGACCAAACACCAACTTTTATGGGATCAGGAAGGTTCCAGAAGACACCCGACCGCAGGAGAGGCCAGGCTGCCACGCTGGCTTGGCGCCCGCCTGTCCACGTGGACCAATGGGGTCAAGTCTCGTGGATCCTGCCTCAACTGACTTCAAGGATGAATAATAACTGTGTGTTTATGTCGGTTTGATCCAAGGGTTGTGGTGCATCCTACAGGGCTATATAAACAGAGCCCCTAGCCCTTGGAGAAAGAGAATCAAAAAAGAGAAGAGAAAAAGAGAAGAATTCAGAGAAGCCTCAGAGCCACCATCTCAACTAGAGCTCCATAGTTCTATAGCATAGCTACATACGAATAGATCTAGAGGGAGTCAAGCCTAGCTTGGAATCTAGATCTGTCATCATTGTTGGTAATTTCTTATTCTTCATTGTAATATCTAATACTTGATCTTGCTACTATGAATATGACTTTGGTCTATTCTAATATATCAGAATTGACTATGCTCTACATTAATATGTTCTTAATTATATTGTTCTTAGTTTACTTTGATTATATGCTTAGTAAAGTTGGCTTAGAATTATGTTTATGCATAGGATCGTATAGCGCTTGCTCATTAGGCCAATGGGTAAGTGATAGATATTGTGTAGGCGTGGGCCTAGGCTATATTTATCTGCGATTGCCCCCTATAGTCCAGATCGTGAGGTAAATCGCGGGAGTGACAGTCCTGTTGAGTCCTTTGTAGTCCTTCTCCCGAGTATAGGGCCCGTAGAACACAAGTATTACAGGGAAGGGGTGGTTAC
>DXKC01003582.1:0-10942 GCA_031170775.1 Cymbopogon citratus
CTGTCGCGCCAAACCTATTGGCGCGACAGGGTGGGCCCCATACATTAACACGTCATCACGGTCAACCCGCCGTGCCACCGTGGAAGGCCCTGTCGCGCCACATGCATCGGCGCGACAGGGTGGTTTTGGTCGCGCCGGTCTGTTTGGCGCGACCAAAAGGGCTATGAGGTGCAAAATTTTTTTGGCAGCGGTTATATTTACAATATTATTAAAAAAAGAATAAAATTAAAAAAAATCCCAGAAGGAGCATCTGGCAGCGGGTAGCAGACACGAGCAGCAGCGCGAAGGTGGGATGGCAACCAAGATGCGCGGGCGTAGGTATGCGCATGCGGATGGAAGAAATAGCAAGCTGCTATGGATGCTAAGTTGTTTTGCCAAACTGTTGGAGACTATTTTTTTTCTGTTTTACCAAAATCACATGAATGCCAAGTTGAAATAGCAAACTGTTGGAGATGCTCACCTAGTAATGCGCTGACTTCAGAGATATCAGAGTAGTTTGACCGTGCCATGTGCATATAAGATGCGCGCAGTTAGCTGTGCAAGGGTTAACACATGCCTGTTTCTCCTTCAATGAACGTCTAATAACCTCTCCTACTATATATATCATAGTACAAGCAATAAGCCGCTGCGTCAGCTTCCCCTTGTACCGGTTGTTTTTATTCTTCTTTTTAATTGCTTGCACTGTTTATTGTTTCTAATAAAACTCCCTGCAGGGACCTAGGCCCCTCCAGTTTCCTGAAAAAATATTAAGACCCTATTTAGATCCTCTCTCTTCTAAAGTTGAGCCATTAAAGTTTAGATCTGAAGTCTCCAGATGGCCTAAGATTAGGTCTAAACTTCAGCTAATTTTAAAAAAGCATAGACCACTAGACAACAAAAATGAAGCTTAAGTGATCTAAATTTATGTTCCTTTGGCTTAAAGGAAATTTGGCTAGCATGGAACACGTTTGCAAAACACAAACCATGAGACATTCTTCTCAAAAAGTCGTGCCAAAGCTCCCTCCACCGTCACTCGGCAAAACTCCCTCCACACCGCCGCTGGGCACATCCCACACCCTCATCGCGCACGAGGTTAAATACCACACCTCCGTTGTGCCCCTCAACTTACTCGTGCTAGCCTTCCACGCCTGCCACACCGTTGAGCCCCGACACTGCCATGTCCTCTGCTTGCTCACAAATCTCCTCCCCATCATCGCGCTAACACGATACTCATGCCTCTTGCCTCGACCTTCCCCTATGCGTGTATGTCCCCAATGACACCCTCATCTCCACCATCTCTGGATCCTCCTCCTCTACCCTTTGTGCCATCATCAACATCTCCTGCCTATGGGGGTTTGGCACCATGAGCGCCCGCATGTTCAGGCATCACTGACCACCAATGGGGTTGATCTCAGGTTCGGTGTGGCAACCAAGTAGAATAGTCCTAACCTCCAGGATGAAAGGATTTAGATGGCTAGAACAAAGTAGTTAGTACAATAAGCAATCCTAACAGAACAAGTAGTTAGTAAATAAACAATCCTAATAGCCACGGGTTGCATTGCCTAGCCTAATTCATGGAGCCACTAGTTTTGCCCAATGCAAAGAGCTTGCTAGTGTGTTGTTCTTGGAGTCACTGAAATTCTACTTGACCACCGGAGAACACCAACTTAGAGTAAGTTTAGATTATGAGGATCCAATGCCTCAGGAGTACTGATCCAAAGAACTACCCTCACAAACGCTTTATCTAGTGCACACTCTGGTGCCACCATTGGACACTTCCAGTGGAAAATGTCCAACAAAGTAGAAAATACTATTCATCTTGCCCTTCTGGTTATAGAAGGCCAGGTTTGGTTGTAACAATTGACTCAGCGGTAAAATGGGGATTGAATTGGGATTATCGCAGGGGCCTTCGGCTGTCCAGTGTCCACCCTGCACAACAGCGCTCGCTGTTCGGCCTCAGCTGCTGGCAAAAGCGCTGCCTACAGCACGGCCGCTTCCCGTCGATGGGCATGATTGTCTCTCCCAATTTGTTTCTGCCTAACAAATCAAATTGCCAGCATAACAAACAGTAGAGAGAAGCAAAGACAAGAGAACGGACAGCCTCGACTCGTTCCTCTCCTACTACTTGACCATCTCCATTTCACATCACGCAGCATCCAGCATCCAGTAATTCAGGGGATCGGTAGCTTCCTTTCGTGCATTTTGCTTTCCTGCTCGCGCTCGATCCCTCGTGCACATGTTTACTGCTAAGGCTTAGTTTAGCAGCCACAGGGCGATATTTACCCAGGGAAGTGATCCGGTGGGAGGGAATTTTCTGGACAAGCCAATCCCCATCCTCCTGCTGGGAGGATATCCCCGCACGGGGTGTTGCTATTTGGTAGCTATCCCAGGGAGATAATCACTTGTTGGTTTATTACTACTAGCTTGGACGAACCAGCACCATGCATGCATGAAGGATCATCCGATTATACTTATATTTGATAAAAGGCATAAAATGCGAGTGATATAAGACAATGAGTAACATAAGAAAACAAGCATCAATCAAATATGACAAATTACACTAGATACAATCAATTCATGGAAAATTTAATGCAAGTAGCATCAAATGTCCAACCAAGCTAGTCCATTCATCACAAGTGAGATAGTCAGCTGCATGCACACATCTACACAGACAATGAATGAAAAATAAAACAAGATTCTAAAATTTTGACCAAGAACTTCAACACCTGAATAAATTATGGTTAAACTCCTTTGCATAAGCTTCTCATAGGCACTGCATATGTATTTTTCTTCTCAAATCATAAATTGCTCCCACCTTCTCAAATCATAAATTACTTCCTCCAAGAGCTCTGCAAGTAAACACAAGGAAAAACATTAGCATCTAGAGACATACCTAAACCTAAAGTAAACATGAATGTGTATATGGTTCTAAAAGGATAAGTTTAATACAAAGCTCTATACAAGGCATATGGTGTAATAGTGTAATACAAACATGAAACTTTCAAATACAAAGCAGTTCTGTACAAGCGTTTGATTTGGTCAAACACTTGTAGCAGATGCGCACTGGTCTTTATCCTCTGCTTGAAGCAACAAACTCAGATTCAAGTCCTATGTTGAGCGCTATTAATTTGTACCATCTCAACGTATCCAAGCCACTGAAGATTTAAAACCCCCAACACAAACATAGTAGCAGATGAGCACCAGGTTGCTGTGATCAGAACAAAAGAAAAAGGAAGTCTAGTTGTGCAGAAGAACAAGCTATTGCTGAACAGACAATAGTAGCTCGCTTGCTCTGAACTGAAAAAAAAAGACATGACTAGAATCGAGCTGCAGTTGAGACAAGAAAAACCAACGAGAAAAGAGACAAGAAAAACGAACGAGAAAACTACTTAGCCTAAGGTCAATCCAAACAGAATAAACAAGCCGTTGCCATAGCAAGAAGCTGCAGCGGACAAAAAATTTGTCAATCCCCAGTAACCAAGCTAGTCCATTCATCACAGTTTCAGTTTCAGAGAAACCTTGAGAACTTTCAGCTTTATTATTTCTGTAAGTTCTTTATCTGCTTGCACACTCAGTACAACAATGGATTGTTCATTTGCGTCACTAACATCAACACTACGGAGCTTCCGATCCTAATATCATTCTATCCACGGCATCAAGCAGTCCTCAACATTATTGCATTAATCAGCTTAGCAGAATTATTGAGACATTTGTAAGAAACGTCTGTAATGACTAGATTAATGGCATACAGCAACCTGATGGCCAACAGGTTAAAAACAATTGAATCACTAATATAAAGAACTGAATGATTTCAAAAGAAAAAGAAAAAAGTCACTACTACCTGAATATATACTGAAGCAGAGGACAACTGTACGGGACTGATCATTATCATGTAGGACAAATAGTAGAAGAGCAGCTGCTTATATATAATTGGACACACACACCTATTATGATCACTGTTCAGAAAACATTATCATTTAGTAGCATTATCCTAAAACTGCCATTTTGCATTCTATCCTAAAACTATTTTTTTTTTTTGCATGATCCTAAAACTGCCAATTTGTTGAGTCTGAGGAAACAAAGGTGGTTTGTAGAAGTAGCTACAAATGCCACATTCCTCAAATCACTCATAACAAAGCATTGGAAATTTTGCAGTCATTTCTTATCCTAGATAAGGCATGTCGGCTAAGAAATGGACGCTGGCTAAACTTGCACAATGATTCAAATTTTTTAGCAGGATTCCAATTTCATTTAGCCCACTAGCCATTTCAGTTATTAGCCGGGCTCTATCCTCACCTTTCCTTCGTTGCTCCTGCCGGCCTGCGGTGCCCTGCTCATCGTCCCCAAGACCCCAACTGCTACTCCAACTCCAAGATCTATCAAAAGCAATTGATATGCGGGTCAAACCCTAGCGGATCTAGAAATTGCTGCAACGAAGGAGATGAGGTGCACTGACCTTCGAATCTTCGAGATGGATGGCAATGGTGGATGACGAGCGAGGTGGCAGCAGCGGCGATGGAGGACCAGAGCGACCCCCGCGTCGCACGCACGGGAGAGATCGAGCAGCAACAAGGTGGCTGGTGTCGGGTCGGCGGGGGACGGCGGCGGGATACCGCGGTGGCGGCGGCCTGGGCGCCACGCTGCCGCAGCTTCACGAGCGGAGGAAGAGACAAAGAGGAGCGATCGCGAGTCGCGACTCGAGAGCGGTCGCCATGGGGAAACCCTCCCGGCCTCCGGAGCAGTGGATTTCTTCCACGCGGAAAAGGAGGGGAAGCGGGCTTGGAGCCCGGCGCAGATGGGCTTCCAAAGCGCGAAAAAATTGGCCCGGGGAAAACTGGCACGGCGGAAATTGGCCCAGGGAAAACGCCGGGATCCCTCGGAAAAACGGGCTGCCAAAGTAGGCCTAAGGGTGTGTTTGGTTGGCTTTTGAAAAAGCTACTGTGGGCTGTGTCTTTTGAAAAAGTAGCTTTGAAAAATTGGCTGTGGCAAAAGCAGAAGGCATGCACATCTTCTTTCTCCCCGTGAAGGGCCAGAACCTCAGCGATAGGCAGGCAGGATGCAGGAATAGCACAGGAACTCCCACACCTGCCGTCAGGGCTCCCACGAGCGCCCACACCGGCCGGCGCAGGTCGCGGACGGGAAAGAAAGAAACACGATGAACCGGTACCCACATAATCAGTGGCAGGTGGGTAATTTTTTACCCAAAAACAGCTAAAAGCAGAGAGTGAAGGTGCTTTTAATTTGTACTACAGTGAAAGCTGCTTTTGGATAAAAGCAGCTGGGGCTTTTGAACCTTTTGGTTGGCTTTTGGCTTTTACAAAAGTAAAAGCAAATTCAAAAGCCCAACCAAAGAACCCTAGGTCAGGAGATCCTTTTACAAAAGTAAAAGCAGATTCAAAAACCCAACCAAAGAACCCTAGGTCAGGAGATCCCAGGGACGTGCAGCCCGGCGGCCGCGCGGGTTGCCGCGTTGCTTCGGCAAGATCGATTCCGGGCATATTACAATTCTACTGACAGTTACGGTCAATAAATCGATCCAAGCCCAGCTTCCAGCTGCTGTTACCGTCAGCTGTCACTGCCCATTTGTCCACAAGTGCCGATCAAACACATGTGCTAGATAGATCAACACAAGTGCAACCGGTGTTCTAGAAGCAGGACCGAAGAAAAAACAAATGGTACCTGCTGAATGCTGATATATACTTGCTTCGTGGCTGCTCATGCTCTTGATTTCCTCCAAAAGTTCCCTCTGATTTCTTTTTTTCTTAAGTCACTCTCAACTTTCCAAGTCCGAGTCTAAAGATGCAATTGGGGGGAAGAAAGTCTCCCTGTCTAAAGTAGGATGATCTCAGAACTTTTATATAACAACACCAGAACTTTTGGTGACAGGGAAGATGTGGCACATATCTATCTCTGTTGAATATGCTCTGATTTCAAATCAAATCAAAAGGAAACAAAACGCATCTTTGTCATCGCCAACCCATCAAGGCCACGCCACCGTGAGTTTGCTGCATCTTGCAATTTTCATCAGAAGTGCATATGGACAGTTGAGTACGAGTCCATGACACACCGATATTACCATATTGGAGTGCTTGGCTACTCTTTCTCAATAATTCCTTTTTTTCTGATGACAGGTACGCTCGCCGCCTAAAGGCTACCCCCACATTCTCAGCAGAAGTGCATATGGACAGTTCAGTACACATGAGTCCATGACACGCCGATATTACCATATTGGAGTGCTTGGCTACTCTGTCTCAATAATTCTTTTTTTTTTTCCTAACCACGACCGCCACCTAATGGCTACCCCACATTCTCAGAAGGGTATAGGACCATCCAGAATTGTGCAGTGACAAGCATATTGTACGTGTACATCAGGTAGTTATGTGGCCAAATCATCATGCAAATCAGGAAAACATGCATGATTTAGGATCAGTTCATAGCAACGCAAGCAGTTCAATGTACTTGGGACAGCTCACAATGCCAAGGTTGGTAGACCATCTTAACATCAACTAGCCACAATCTTAGTGGCTATAAGAAAACCTACAATGCCACAATCAGATAGCGATTGAGCTACCCAGCAGATGGGACACCATACACGTTTAACAGGCAAATCATAGTCTTACTGTAGTTAAGTTCAGAGGCAGAACTAACAGCATCATGTAATATTTCCAGGCTGTGATAGGATCACAACTCAAAATGGAGTTGAAGGAATATGCTGATGCCTTGACTACTACCTGCACATGAAGAAAATGAAAAATAAATAATCAGAGAAACTTTCAGCAAGCAACCAACATTTTAAGAGGAAAGGTGTGATTCGTGTTACCCACCGGTTGAACAGAGGCCAAACAATGTCTTGCATAAGTGTAATAAAGGGAAAAAGCTAATGGGAACCCAGCAAACTTTGTTGAGTATTAACCCAATTATGAGTATATCAGGGTCATCAACAAAATTAAGAGAGAATTGTATAGAAGTCTGCAATTTAAGGCTATCACTAATCTCATGCAAAGAATGCTCAGCATGAAGAAGCCATATCTAGTCATTTTGGCAGAAAACAGCCATAACTTTATTATTGAAACACATCCATAATGTTTTATAGCGCAAATGTGATGCGACTAATAATATATACTACAAAGTCCCAAAAGAAGCCTAGTGGTCAATTGATTATCCACTTATCCATGGTGTTTACTCTATGTAGTTAGGTTTAGAGGCAAAACTTATATAGCATTGTTTTATTCCTGGAACATGTTCGTATGGTCATAATGCAGTTGAACTGTTGAAGAAATATGTTAATGAATTGATACCTGTGCACGACAAAAATGGAAAACGAATAATCAGAGAAATAATGAATACAAGTCAAGGTCTTACAAAAGTATAGAAGGAAACCAAAAAAACTTTACTTAGATAGTGCCATTGTGTCACCAGGGCAATTAATAATCAAATAAAGAGATGATCATTTTTTTTGCGAAACATGATCATATATAAAAATATGCAATTACGTAGCCATTACTAATCTCACAAAGCAGCATGACCAAACAGAACTAGCCACAAGCATTGCTTCAAAGCTGCAGGCTGCCACATTTAGGGACGCCTAAAGTTAAACTTAAGAAGTCTGAAATGATGCCTGAATCTAAAAAGACCCCTTGACCCTTGAGAAGCCAGACAAGACGGCTAAGTTTAAAAGGCAAAACTTACAGGCTCATGTTGTGTTTCTGGCCTGTGATATGATCAAGATGAAGTGGAAGGAATATTAGGCCTCAATCAGTATTTTCACAGAGCAGAAAAAGTAATCATATTATCAAAACTAATTGAAACATTTGGAGATCAAACAAAATAATATTACTGACCCACAACAGAAGCCCCGAAAATTGTAAGTCATAACATAACTCAAAAAGGAAATAAAACGGTTATAATAGGAACACCAGAAACATGAACTAGAACAATCCCAACAAGTCCCTAAATTCCAGAGCCAACTGAAACAACAGGAAAAGGAACTGAGGCCTTCAGATAGTATAGAGAGATAACCTGCATGATCTTCTCATGACGCTCTTAAAATTCTGCTGGAAGTTCCTAGTTTATTTAGACCTGTAAATAAAGGGAAGGTCCATTCCAGAAGGTAAAAACAACACATTTCGATACTTGCAAATACCAAAACAGAAATACAAGCATCTAACTATCTAAGATTAGTAAAATCAGCAATTGTCAGGTACATGCACCGGGCAGAAGATTATTGCAACATATTACCCACCACACACATTTCAATATATGATAGTAATAAATGGTGGCATAAGTACAGACAAGTTTCAATCACTAATAGCCAATCACAAGTTCGAAGTATCAACCCTGACTCGACAATCACAACCGTATTCAGTACAACATTCATCTGAATATTATTACAAATATTCATTATTTTAATGTGAAATAAAATCTCCTGGTGGATGGTAATGCCAGGATATTCCCACAATCTTGATGTAGCCACCCAGAACTTCTTCCAGATTACTTCATCAACGCCATTAACTGAGAATTGCAAAGGGGAAATAGTTAACTCTAAAAGTAATCTTATAAGTAACATGTATTAATCTAAAGAACGCTTGTGATTGGGTTAATAATCAGTATAACTATCTAGCAGTAATCACTAATCAGCGCACACTGTTTCCTCAAAAAAAAAAGAAAAAAAAAATCAGCGCACGCGAGCAACTGAAAATTCTAGGGAATATTTGACTCCGCACAGCAGCATGTCAAACAAGATCACTGTGTCCTGGGATCCCGGCCTCCAGCCTCCAGGACAAGGAATTCATAGTCCAGATCTCCGAGATGCTGTATATATGCCACGCTGACCACTCTGTTAGAGAGACGAGACGCGAGAACTTAGCCTGTTCGGTAGAGCTGGATGGGCTGGCTGGGCTGGCTGGCGCTGGTGCTGTATATATGCCACGCTGACCGCTGATGAAGTAGTACGAAAATCGATAGGCTTAAACGTACACGGCGACGTTCAGCTCTCCATGGACAAGGAGATCGGCTCAGGGCGCACAGCGACAGCGCACGGTGGTGAAGGAGGAGGACGACGGGGGCATGGTTTGGGGAAGGAAAACTTACTAGTAGGCGCCGTAAACGGCTATGACCATGAGGAAGATCAGTCCTGCCGCAGCAGCCAAAGCCATCCTGCTGAGCAGCCTGATGAGGCCCAGGGGAGCCTGGATCGGCTCCTCTCCGGCGATTTCCATGGCGCCGCCACCACCTTCGCCTCCGGCGCGGATATGCCCGGCGACAATGAGCATGGTGCCCAGAAAAAATGTCACCGTGGCCGCACCGGGCAAGACATGGAGAGCAGCCAGACCAAGCACACGAGCTTGCTCGCCGTGATCCACGTCCGCGCCACCAGGAGCCCGTGGGAACAGGAGGGACTGGAGAACACCAGCGCACATGCATAACATGAACGACACGCTCTCCGGCAGGCGTCGGTTGCCGCCGGCGCCTCGGCGAACATGGCGGTATGTGAAGGCCACCGAGGCGGAAAGCCCCGCCGCCGAAGTCAAGAGCAGCAGGTCGCGGACCCCGCTGTGGCGCGGCGGCGGAGCTTGAGCATGAGCATGGACCCTGGTGCTGGCTCCCTGCCGTGCGTTCAGGTAGTTGGCAAGGTCGACGGCGCTGACCGCGGCGCATAGCGCCGCGCCCGCAGCGGAAATTGCGTTCCCCATACAGATTATGGGTTTCAGCCGCGGAGGACGAGGATCTGGATCGGAGGGGAGGATCTGGATCGAGGATCGGGGAGCAGCGACAGCGGTTTAGGGTTCAAGAACGCCGGCCGGCGGTGGGAGGTTGGAGAATGGAGATGCAGCGACCTGGGCTCGTGAGCGCGAGGTTGCTTGTGGAGCGGGGAGCAGAGTGGGAGCCGGTGATATGCAGCGACCTGGGCTCGTGAGCTACTACGTAGTACGTAGTATATAGCGGTTGATGATGACATGTGGTCAGTTTAGTCAGAGGCAAGATGCATCTTCTCTTCTCCTCCTTTTCTTCATTGTTATTTCCCATTTATATTGAGAGATACAATGACTTTTGTGAGCTTATCAATGTCTAACGCGCTTAAGTTAGTGACAGTGTACTTGTTTTTGTTTCAGAAGTGGTTAATGTCTGATTACTGTTTTTATATTTTAATTAATTAGCTAATAACCTACTGTATAATTAGAGTTAATCGCCTCCAGTTATTATCTTACCTTTCCAAAAATATTTATCTTCTCCATAATATTTTTTTTCTAAAGGTCTGGCTTTGTCATTGTCTACTACGCTATGGCGAAATGACGCTAATACAAATATACAATGCAAAGCCGGCCTGAGGTGAAAATGATGCCTATTGATATTGCCAAGGCAGGGACTACGCGTATGCCTGTGGGATCAGTGGCAGAGCTGGGAATTCACGGCTGGGTATTCCGCGTACATAAAATGTTCGACATAAATGTGCATTGGTAACAAAGAAAGTACAAGGTCTGAGCATAGTGGCACAGTGCCATTGTCTCTATTAATTAAGAAAAAAATTACAAAACAGCAAAGGCTCAAAGCTACTATTATGTAACTCTACGATACCCCTTTTGGAATTTATTAATGATATCATCATCTTTGACTTCACTGAAGAATTCTCTCTCAATAAATGTGACCAAGCAATTATTCAAATATTCATCACTCATTCTATTCCTTTGATTATTATTCACATAATTAGCACCAACTCTGGTTACGGGCAGAATCAGCAGTGTGGCTACGGGCAGAATCAGCACCAACTTAAGAAGCTTGTAGACAACATAATATTGCTCAGCTCTGGTTGTGCTAACAAGTGTGACAAAGCTCACATAGGTTCTTCAAATTGCTCTTTCTGTTAGGCTTTTGGGCCAGATTTGGAACATAAAGCAATACATATACTTAAAACATATATGTATTTGTGTTTGCTGGTAAAATATTAGGTCTTCTATGGAATACA